>MCJB01050508.1:9313-133247 GCA_002018475.1 Nicotiana obtusifolia
TGCAAGTGCAGCTATATAAACTAAACAGTTAGAAATTGTAGGATAATATTGCCCAGATAAATCGTTAGTTGCTATAGAAAATTGTTCTAAAAAATCTACAGGTGTTTTAACGTTAACCCAATCTTGATTTGTTAGGTGCTCGTCGTCTTCAGTATCACCATCACCTACACGAGCATTGTAGGTTGCGGTGATTGGGTTCCTATATTCATACGCAACTACTAGACTTTCATACATGTAGTTCCATCTAGTAGGACAAGGTTTAGGAACTTTTCTTTCCTTAAGGCCACATTCATCACATTTTTTAAAATATTCCCTAAGTCTACTTCTACGGTTTGAGTAGAATAGCCAGTTAAGAGCCATTTTTACCTTTTCAATTTCTACGTTTAACAATGTCATTCCGTCCCCGACAATTAAATGATAAATGTGATAAATGCACCTAACATGAAAAATATTAGAAAATGAGGGGTTTAGAGTTGTTGTAAGAGTGGTTATTGCGTGGGTGTTACTAGACGCGTTATCCATGAGTAACAGACATTATTTTATCTGTAATGCAAAAATATCTACAAACATCTGTTACCGTTTTAGCTATAAATTTACCAGTATGGCGTGAGTTAATTATTTTATATGCGATAATGCGTTTTTGCATTATCCAGTCCTCGTCTATCCAATGACTGGTAACGGTTAAATAGTCACAGTCATTGGCACTTCTACCTATGTCTGTAGTAATTGCAATGCGACAATCTATATGGGTAAATAGATATCGCAAATATTGTTCGTATTCATGCTTATATTTGTAAATGTCGGCCTTCACTGTAGACCGAGGCCATCCTTTAAATGTAGGATTATAAATTTTTCTAATATAATGTATAAAATGGGGGTTAGAAGGAAAACTATATGGTAAGCACATAACTGTTACCATTTTTGATAGTTCTTCACGATCCTTGTTTGGATCGTAGTATAAAATTTTCCCGGTAACGGTGTTAATTCCGGGTTGGACTAAGTTTGAACCTACACTAGGAGGAACCGGACTACCTCCCACCGCCCCCTGTTCCGCAGCTTTCATTTGCAAATATGTTTGTTTATCTCTTGGGTGTCTCATTATGTGCCTAGTTAAACTACCCGTACCGCTACGGTTGCCAGTAAATTTATGAGCCAACAAAGACCCACAACTTTTACACTTAGCTTTGTTTTCTTCTCTTAATTGAGTAAAAAAATGCCAAACAAGAGATGGTTCGAGCCGTCTAGGAGGTCTTCTATCAAATGTAGGGGTTAGTACAGGAGGGTCATCAGTTGGATCATTATTAGGACTAGAAGGTATATCTTCTAAATTGGGTTGCGTTTCATCTAAATCGGGTTGGGATTCATGTAAATCGGGTTGGGTTTCATTACCATAAAGAGCGTTCATCGTTTCCTCATCTAATCGAGTATCGGGTGTAATATTGTGATAAAATTGACTATCGGAAAATTGCATTAAAGGGTGATCACTATCAAGAATATTAGGTAGTAGGAGGACGGGTTGGCTACTAGATTGATCAATTTTCGCTTTTCCCTTCCCCTTACCACCAAACATTTTTTTCAATGAAAAATCCATAGTAATTATAATTAAACTAATTAAAACAAAAACAACAATATATTAATTAAAATTAAACTAATTAAAACAAACACAACAATATATTAAAAATTAAAGAGTTGGAACGAGGTTACCGGATTGAAGAACAACTTCTTGAAAATTGAATATTGTTGAAGACTTGAAGACTTTAATACTTCAATTTACCAACTTCACAATTTTTCACGAAATTGAAATAATAATATGAGCACTTATGGAAATAATTAGAGAGAGATTGAAGGAGATTGAGAGATATTGAGAGAATTTATGAGTTAAAAATGAAAGAATGGGGGGTATTTATAGGTGGGAATAGGTAAAAAGTGTATTTATAAAAAGTTTGGGGTTAAATTAAAGTTTGGGGGCCAAAATGGCTATTTTTGGAACCCCAAACGGTCAAATTGAAGCTCCAACGGCTAGATTTTAAATTTGACCGTTGGGCCATTTAAAAAAAAAAAAAAAAATTAAAATTATAGCCGTTGGGCCCGGACCAGGCCCGCCAATCGGTCCCGGGCCTGGCGGGTTTTTTTTCGGGGACCGGCCCGTCGCGGGCTTTGCACCATTTGAGGCCCAGGCACGCTAGGGACCGGACCACAGGCCCGTTAGGCCCACCAGGACCGCGGGCCTGGGCCGGTCCTGGGCCAGGCCCACCGTGGGTCACAGCATTAGTTTACTCAAGAGTTACTCAATGAATCAGTTGATTGGAATTGCGGGGATGGATAGATGTTACAGATGATTCAGGCAAGAAAGTCCAGTAAGGCAAATAGAAGTTTATGTACAAATGTTTAAAAGCCAAGAAATGAAAGGGAACGCATTGAATTTTGTATATTACCGCATAAATATATGTTCAGGCAGCGGCATTGCAGACAAAAAGGTATTCACCATCCATGTCCTTACTTTTCCAGTTTCTACTTTGATGCACACTACACAGAATTAGAAAGAGAACAAGAAAAACCTAAGAAACAAATGTATAGAATTGCCTTTGAACAGTTGAGCTCGACAAAGAAGAAAAGAAGAAGCGGGATAAAACTAAGAGAGATTCTTATTGAAGAGAGATGTATGAATGAATAGTACAATTAAATCCACTGCTTATGCTTATGTATACACGAGCAGTTAGGAGGGAAAAGGAATACGGAAGTTAGTTGTAACTAACTCCTTCACACTGTAGCAGAGGTTACATGCTACACTTGACCTTAACTAACTAGCTATTACAATGATTAAATCTTCAATTGAATTATAAATTTAACAACTAAAATAGCTAAGCTGGAATTCTAATTGAAATCTAATTGAATCAACAAATCAACTCGTATCAATACTTCCCCTTGAGACAATCCTGGTCCTCAAGGATTGAAATCAGGAAACTGTTGGCAAAAAGTCTCATTATCTTCCCATGTGCATTCTTCTTCAGCAGCATTGAAGTTCTTTTGATCAACCTCCTATCGATGATTGCTTCAGGGACTATCAGAATATGACATGCCTCTGAATGAACTACATGTAATGTGACAGTAGCTGTATGTGACCTCAATTTCCTCTTGAGTTGAGATACATGAAAGGTGGGATGAACGTTAGAATCTTTGGGTAAGTTCAAAGTGTAAGCCACAGTTCCTACTCTTGCAAGGATTTGAAATAGACCAAAGAACTAAGCAAATAGTTTTTGGTAATTGTGGGACTTGAGAGACAATTGCCTGTAAGGTTGCAGCTTAATGCACACCCAATCTCCTACAAAGAAGGATCTGTCAGTTCTTTCTTTTTCAGCCTGAGCTTTTATTCTGTTTTGAGCTCTCTGTAGGTGGAATTTGAAGAACCTTAATGTTGATTCTCTAGCCTGTAGGCTCCTATCCACAAGATCAAGTTGTGAGTCAAAGGCCATATAAGAGGGTGGTTTTTGGCCATACACAACCTCATATGGAGTCATGTTGATAGCAGAGTGGAAGGTGGTGTTGTACCACCATTCAGCTAGTGATAATCACTGAGGCCACTCCTTTGGCTTCTCAAAGGTCATACACCTCAAGTACCACTCCAGGCACCTGTTAACCACCTATGTTTGTCAATCAGTTTGTGGGTGGTTGGAGGTAGAATCAAAAGAGACACCTTCTGTAGTTTAAACAATTCCTTCCAGAATCTGCCGGTGAAAATAGCATCCCTATCAGAGACAATAGTTTTAGGCATTCCATGCAACTTGAATACAGCATCCATGAGTAGTTGTGCAACATCTAATGCTGAGTAGGGGTGCTTGAGAGCCATAAACTTAGCTGATTTGCTCAGCCTATCCACCACAACAAAGATTGCTTCCTTGCCAACTGCCTTGGGAAGACCTTCAATGAAGTTCGTAGAAATATCTTGCCAAATTCTATCAGGAATTGGCAAAGGTTGTAGTAAGCCAGGGTAGGCAACATTCTCACATTTGCACTTTTGATAGACATCACAGCATCTAATATAGGAATACATATCTTGTTTCATCTTTTTTCAGTAAAAATCATGTTTGAGCCTCTGTAAAGTTGCTGTAATACCAGAGTGACCACAACTTTGATTGTCATGATAGAAGGATATCGTATCCTTCCTGAGTTCAGACACATTGCCAACCATCATTCTGCGTTTTCTGCTGAGAATACCACCTTGGTACTTATAATATGGTTTGGAGTTCTATCCTGCTTGGATGGATTGAACTACCTGTTGTAGCTTGACATCTTAGTTCTATAAGTCCTTGACAGCTTCTAATAACTGGGTTGCACACCAGAGATGTTGAATAGTTGGATAGGATCCTGCTTCCTAGACAAGGCATCTGCAACAATATTATCTTTTCCCTTCTTATAGGAAATAGTGTAGTCATAGCCAAGCAGCTTTACTAGCCATTTCTGTTGACTAGGGGTGGTGATCCTTGTTCCAACAAATATTTCAAGTTGTGGTGATCAGTTTTGATAGTAAATTTCCTTCCTAGTAGATATGACCTCCATTTTTGCACAGCAGTAACAAGTGCTAACAGCTCCCTCTCATGGACTGAAAGGGCCTTATTCCTGTCAGACAATCCTTGGCTAAAGAATGCTATTGGTTTGTTGTGCTGAGCCAATACAATACCAATTCCACTACCTGAAGAATCTGTTTTCACCACAAACTCTTAGGAAAATCTAAAAGAGCTACGACAGGAGCTGAAGTATTTGCTCTTTTGAGCTCCTCAAAAGCATATGCAGCTGCCTCATTCCATTTGAAGTTGTCCTTCTTCAACAGATCATTGAGTGGTCCTGCAATGGTGCCAAAGCCTTGGATAAACCTTCCGTAGTATCCAACTAACCAAGGAATCCCCTCAAACTTTTGAGAGTGGTTGGTTGAGGCCAACCTACTACAAACTCCACCTTTTGTCTGTCCATGGAGACACCTTCTTCAGAAATGACATGGTCTAAATAATCAACTTGTTTGATCCCAAAAACACACTTGCTCTTTTTTACAAACAGAACATTGGTTCTTAGGATGTCGAAGGCTTCTTTCAAGTGGATCATATGGCCTTGCTAATTGGGGTAGATGAGGATATCATCAAAGAAGACTAAGATGAAATTCCTCAAGTGAGAATGAAAGATCTTATTCATTAAGCTCTGAAAAGTTGAAGGAGCATTAGTTAGGGCAAATGGAATAACAGTGAACTCATAATGACCATTGTGTGTTCTGAATGTTGTCTTGGAAATATCAGGCTCAAACATTCTAATCTAATGATAGCCAGACCTGAGGTCTAGTTTGAAGAAATACTTAGCACCATGGAGCTCATCTAGCAGCTCTTTAATCACAGGAATAGGGAACTTATCCTTCACAGTGTGATTGTTCAGTTTTCTATCGTCCACACACATTCTCCATGAACCATCCTTCTTTTTCACCATTACAATGGGTGAAGAATAAGGGCTGGTACTTGGTCTTATCACTCCTAATTCTAGCATCTCATCTATCATCTTCTCGATCTCATTTTTCTGCATTGTAGGGTATCTGTAGGGTCTAATATTGACAGGTGAGATGTCATCCTTTAGTGTAATCTGTGATCATAATCCCTGGGTGGGGGTGACTCCTTAGGTACTTCAAATAAATCTTCATATTGTTGCAGAATTGTTTGCAACTCCTGCATATCCTCTGATTGATCAGTATGACCACTTATTGAAAGTAAACTAGCACCAGCCTCTTCCCGTTGTTCACCCTTAAAAATTCCTACAGATATCATGCAAAGTTTAGCTAGGTTAGCTAGTAATTTCTCCATGCTATTTTGCTGAATCATTTTAATAGCGGCTGGTCGCATTCCTTTCAATGATACCTTATGTCCTAGGACACTGAACTCCATTTTGAGTTTCCTGAAATTCCACATAATATCACCTAAAGTGATCAATCATTGTATCCCTAAAACCATGTTACACCCTCCAATAGGCAGGATGCGCATATCAGAATCAAATGTAACCCCTTGCATCTTCCAGTTCAGCTTCTTACACACATAATATTTTTGCATCTTCCCATCAGCTACAAAGACATCAAAGGGTGCTATGGTAGTCAAGACACACCCTAATTTCTAGCAGTATTGAAATCCAAGAATTTATGGGTGCTGCCAGTATCAATCAGCACATGAATAGCCTTGCCTTTGACAGATACTGTGACGCTCATGTATCTAAAGTCATCCAAGCCATTCATAGCATGAACTGAGACATGATGCAGAATTGAGCCTTCCTCATCAGTCTCTCCTGGCTAACCATTGTTAGGAACTAAGCAGGTTCTAGTATTACATCCATTTCATTTAGTACCTTTATTTCTTCACATACTTCTTCTATTTCCATATAAAACAGCTGCCTTCTATTCTTACAAATATGACCATAGGTGTATTTCTCATCACAGTTGAAGCATAATCCATGTCTTCTCCTTTCATCCATTTCAGCAGGTGTTAGGAGTTTAGCATGTTTAAAGTTTGGTTTAATATTTGGGGTACTATTTGGTTTGGGCAAGGGATTGTTATGAGTGGTGTTTTGGGGTTTGGCAAAGTTCTGGGGCTGTTTAACTGGCTGGGAGGATCCATAAGAAAAGGTAGGAGCATTGGATCCAAACTTGTTATTAGTTCTGGGGTTCTGAGGGGAAGGATTAGAAAAAAATTATTTCTGAACCATTAGAGTTTGTTCTTGAATCCTAGCTAAGCTTACAGCTTTAGCTAAAGATCTAGGGCCTAACATTTTGACTGTTAATCCAATTTCTAGTTTGAGCCCCCTTATGAAACAACTCACAACGTAATCTTTAGAAAGCTCTACTCTTGTAAGTAATTCATCAAAAGCATTTACATATTCTTGGACAGTATTTACCTGATGAAACTCCTTGAAGTCACCCATTGGATCATCGAACAGTTCTGACCCAAATCTTGCATACAAACTCCTGACATATTCACCCCATCTTGGTCATTCCCTTATGACCATGTGCTTCATGTAGGATTGATGCCACTGTAAGGCCTTCCCTTCTAGCTTGCAAGAAGCCAATTTAACCTTAGCATCCTCAAGTGTATCATCAACATCAAAGAAGTGCTCACAGTTGTAGAGTCAGCCCTTCAACCAATAGCCATCGAATTTTGGGAAATCCACCTGGTAGTTTCGAGCTATTATTTGGCAGTGGCCAGCTAGATTATTAACCATGTACCCATTCTCCACAGGAACAACATTATTATCCACATGATTTTCTCCATTAACAGGAAGGTGTTGAACCATCGGAGGGTTCAAATTCCCCGTCATTAATAGCTTGATTGCCTCAATTGCCCGTGCAACCTTTGCATCTACTGCTTGCTGCAGATATGATATAGAACCAACTACACTTTCCATCGAACCTTTCAAGGAATCAACTTCTATTCGTAATTTTTGCATTCGAGTGTTGTGATCACTCATGATAGCATGTCGGAGGAGCACTGCTCTGATACCAATGATGCACACTACACAGAATTAGAAAGAAAACAAGCAAAACCTAAGAAGCAAATGTACAGAATTGCCTCCGAACAGTTGAGCTCGACGAAGAAGAAAAGAAGAAGAGGGATAAAACTAAGAGAATTAAGAGAGATTCTTATTGATTGTGATGTAGGAATGAATGTTGCAACTAAATCCACTGCTTATGTATACACGAGCAGTTAGGAGGGAAAGGGAATCCGGAAGTTAGTTGTAACTAACTCCTTCACACTGTAGCAGAGGTCACATGCTGCACGTGACCTTAACTAACTAGCTATTACAATGATTAAATCTTCAATTGAATTACAAATTTAATAACTAAAATTGTTAAGCTGGAATTCTAACTGAAATCTAACTGAATCAACAAATCAACTCGTATCATACTTCTGCTGAAAAGGTGTTGAGTAAATGTATATTGTTATATCTGAGTGATTCCTTGATATCTTGTATGTTATCCTCAATTTCCGCTGTCTTTCTATGTGATACTGTAAACCCTTTCTCTCTAAGTTAAATATATGATATTCTTTTTGTTCTCTCCATGTTCTGATATATGTTTTTGGTTTTGCTTGCTTCCTATAGTAAAAAGAATGCATCCATTAGATTGTTGAACCTGAAAAATACATTGAAATACTGTAAAAAGATCAGATAGTGGTACAGCTTCATTAGCTTCCTCTTTATCTCATCTGAGCTTCAATCAAAGACGCTAAAAGGACGTCCCAGTTTCACCTTCAAACCTTCCAAAGAATCTGTTCAATCTGCCTCTTTATTTACAGAAGATCAAGTGATGTTGCATAACATAATTCATAGAAAAACTGCAGCCTTTATCGCTATGGCACTTCTTCCCTATGGTTAATAATCAGCAGCAATGTCCAACGTGGAAAAAGACTTCGTTTTTAGTTTTCAACCACCACTGGACTTGTTCAATTCTTCATTCACTAAAACCATACTTGGCCTACTGTCTGGATCCTCAAGGGTGCAACTTATTGCAAGTTTAGTAAGCAAAGTTGCTTCACTTACAGAGAATGTTCCCTTAAGATTTGGGTCAATGAAATTCTCAAAGTTGCAAGATTCAGCTGCAAGTCGCATTGAGCAGTCAAGAAGTCCTTTACCAGATAGTACTTGAAGGATAATTACTCCAAATGCATATACATCACTCTTTTCTGTGAACCGGCCAGTTGTAATGTATTCAGGAGCCATATATCCAAGCGCAGCACTGACCTTAAGCGCTGAATAAACAACATCATCAGCAAGTAGCTTTAGTAAACCACAGTCCAGTATTAGCGGAGTGAACTGTTGATCAAGGAGGACTTTTTCCACTGATATGTTGCGATGAACCATCGAAGGTTTGTTTGGTTCAGAGCTGTGCAGATATCCTAGACCTGATGGAAAGAAGCACAATGACATCAGTCAAAAGGTATATAAAAGGGCAGCCCGGCGCACTAAGTTCCCGGTATGTGCGGGTCCGGGGAAGGGTCGGACCATAAGGATCTATTGTACACAGCCTTACCCTGCATTTCTGCAAGTGACTGTTTCTACGGCTTGAACCCATGACCTCCTGATCACATGGCGGCAACTTTACCAGTTACGCCAAGGCTCCCCTTGCCAGTCAAAAGGTATATGCATGAATTTAATAAAAGGTTTAACTTATACACTGATAGCGTAAAAGCTTTTGCACTATCACTATAATTTAAGGTCGCTCGCCTTATTTTTCGGATAACTAGTTCCACTTATTATAGACAGTTACATGTAGTTATAATGTAAGTGTTTCTTTTAGGCTGTCAATGTATAGATAATGTTGAAGAAAAGTTTTGAAACTGAATGAGATGCAATGATGAACAAGTGCAAAGAAAACCAACCTTTAGCAATCCCCTTGATGATTGAAACTCTTTTGGACCAATCAAGAACATGACTACTGTTTCCTTCAACATCAAGATACTGAGAGAGGTGGCCTTTAGAAGCAAAATCATAGATCAAAAAGCACTCACCCCTTCCCTTTGAACAACAAAAACCTCTTAATTTGACAAGGTTTTCATGTTTCAGTGAGGTTAATAAGCTCAATCCTTCCATAAACTCAGTCTCCTCAGACTTACAACTTGTCACACTGATCATTTTCACAGCTACTATCGATCCATCTTTTAAAATTCCTTTATAGACAGCAGAGAAATTACTCCTTCCCAATAGATTTACCTCAGTAAAATGCTGAGTAGCAGACTCAACCTCTTCCAAATTGAACTTAAATGCATGTAAGAACTCATATCTCATGCTACCACAACTCTTTTCAGGGGTCATAGGGTCCCAATGATTTGAGTACTCAACAGTAAGTAACGGCGAGGGGGCTCTCTTATATATTTCCTTTGTCTGATCAGTACTCAGCCTATCATCAGATGCATCAGATGTATTCCCCACTCTTTGTTTAAACCTTCTACGCCTAAATATACCGAAAACTACAGCAACTATCAAAGTGACAGTGACTGTGATCACTGAAGCAACAATAATTGCTTGAGGAAATTTTGATGATCTTGAACAATGAGTTTGATTACAATGCAACCGAACATTGGCCGTTTCTGGAACATCTTTAGGGACGCCGTTATTATTGGTATTAGGTCCATCGGGATCAACTTGATTCATATTGACATTATCCCAGGAAGTGCAAACTCTCAATGAAGTAAATCCAGTACCACATAAACCAGGATTGCTTTCATAATTGAATTTTCCACTCAATCTCCTTAAAGCTTCAAAATAAGAAAAAATTAGAACACATTTAACAGACTATAACTGCAAAAACTAAGCCAAACAAGGAAAATGGTAGATTATAAAATGGAAGGGAAGCCTTGGCGTAACTGGCAAAGTTGCTGCCATGTGACCAAGAGGTCACCGATTCGAGCCATAAAAATAGCCTCTTGCAGAAATGCAGAGTAAGGCTGCGTATGATAGACCCTTATGGTACTGCCCTTCCCCGTACCCCGCACATAGCGAGAGGATAGTGTAGCGGGTAGATTATAAAATGGCTAGCTCAAATAGGGAACTAACCTGGAGGAACAACTCCAGAGAGGGTGTTGTTTTGTAGTTCTAGAACTTCCAATTGAGGAGCAGCAGCTAATTTTGATGGAATCGGACCAGATAACTGATTGAATCCCAAATATAACCTTTTCAGCATCCCTTGGATTCCTAAACTTGATGGAATTTCACCTGTTAACATATTATGTTGCAATGCAAGAACACTTAATTTTTTCGAGAACCCAATCTCTGTTGGTATGCTCCCTGTCAACTGGTTACAACTCAGGTCGAGTGCTGTGGAACACAAATTGCACAAATCATATCAGAACAGATATCATTGTAGAGTTGGAAAAAAGATTTAAATAAAAAAATCTCCAATTCTTTTCTGAATTGCGAAAGTTAAGATTTTTAAATGTCACCTCATTTTTGGAAAACATAAATTCAGTATTCTGTGAAAGACCAAAAATATAATTAACAAGACAGAGTAAAGACTTAAAAAAAGCGGTAGAGATGCAACAGTGGTGAAACTAGAAATTCTAACAAGGGAAAAATATGTAAGAAAGAAATTCTTGGAATTCGAACCTACAACCTTAAGCAATTTTTGAGGCACCTTTATTATTATAACTAAAACTTCCCTTGTGTCAAGAGAATTCAACAATTTATATACATACAAAAAATTAAACTTTTACCAAATTTGATCTGTATAACGTATGGACTAAGGGGATTCAACTGCACCCTCTCCCGAAAAACCAAATAAAAAAGCCACCAATCCACACAAAGTCTTATTTAACACAACCAAAATATCTGCATAGATCTCTAAGAACATTTGCAACCGAAAAAGGAACTAATTTTCCTCAAAATTAATTCCCAAAAATTCCAACTATTTAAACAGAAGGATATTTAATTAAAATAGCTACAAACCTTGTAAACTTGCCATGCTTGCAATTTCAGGTGGTATAGTACCAGAAAGATTGTTGACATTAAGATAAAGATCAGTCAACTCAGTCAAATTCACAAGTTCCTTTGGTATTTCCCCAGACAACAAATTATAGTGCAAGTAAAGACCAGATAAACACTTCAGTTCCGCCATTGCTGGTGACAATTTTCCAGTAAGTCCTTTGCTTTGAAGTGAAATATTTGCTATTTTATGATGTTCATTACAAGCCACACCAAGAAAAGAACCACTACATGGATCGCCATTACTTGTCCATGAAAAAAGTTTCTTGTTTTCCGGGTCTAAAGTAGACTTTATTTCCATTAAAGCTCTTACTTCTGCATTTCCATTAGTTGGTTTGATAGTACAAGAAAATGCAAGAAATAGAGGAAAGAAAGTTAAGAGGAAATAATTAGCACCCATTTTGCTGAATTTTGTGATCTTTCAAACTAGAGAAAAGTTGAGGTTTTTTAAGAGGTTATTGCTGTACTACTAATGAGTTTTTGCATTGGGATTGAAATTGAAGTACTGAATGAGTTGAGCTTGGTGCTTCACAGTAGAGAGAGAGAGAAGAGGAAGAAGTAAATTGGTGTGAATTGTCAAAGGAGAAAAGAGAGTTAGTTAGATATACAGTACTAATGTACGACGACTTTTGAGCGTAGTGTCTGACACATGCATGCACATTCCTAGATATACCCATCTTAAATCTTTATTAACTTAAATCCATAAAGTTGCTATGAACCGTGTACCTTTTTTGTTTAACTATCTAGAACTAGACTAGGGAATCATTAATCCGACTAATTCAAATTTGTATAGTCTAAGACCGTTTCCTACGCAGGCAGATTCAAAATTTAAAAATTGACAGAAACATCATTGTTGGACAAAAATTTGAGCAAATGATAGGAGTGGGAATCGAACTAAACTTTGAGTTTTAGAATGTTAATCAAAATATATACTTATTATTTAAGATATGTACACAGATATACACATAATTTTCCGAAGTTATCGACCGTCTATGACCCTTCTATCCTAAGAGTAGATCTGTCTCTGGTTCTAGAGGCGGATTCAAGATTTTAAGTTTATGGGTTCCGATAGAAATTTCAAGTTAATATTCAATAATAACTGGATTAACTGATTGAGTTCCAAGCTAAATATTCTTGTATATTTAATAAATTTTTTTAATACAAATACAGGATCTAAACAAAAGTTACTGGGTTCACGAAAACCCGTAACCAATGTACAGGATACGCCCCTGTCTGGTTCCTTATCATAAACTTATTCATTTTCGGAATTGAAATCCAAGATCTCTCGAATGAATTTATCCATTTAACCATGCCACTATATTCCTCGATGGCATGAACCAAGTTCTTTGGTTCTTTTAATATCACTTTAAGATAAAAAAGAAATTGTTGTGTTTAAATTTTATGTAAAAACTAATTATCCTTATAGTATAATTTTTTCTGATAACTTAGATAAATGTTTGTTGAAAAACAATGAGATAAAGAAAAGAATTTTTACAAATTTTCAGAATGAAGAATGTAAAAATTTGTTAATTCTGAATTATTGACGTTCCTCAATTTTTTTTTAAAATTTTTATTTTCAATTTCCCACTCTGACCGCGTGTCCTTTTTTCCAATTCAAATTTGTATTAAATGTGAACATGTAATTAGTTTCCGGCCGTACAAAACATGTATTCAATTCTGCAATATTTACACCATATAGTAATAGTAGTATTTAATTAATTTCCTGTGGAGATAAAAGCTGTTATTGCCAGATAGTCTACAGAAGAATCAGTCCACGTATCATGTCTCACCCCAAATGGAATTTAAAATTTTTTAAATATACAAATGCATTATGCATATATACAAGTATTAAAGAGCATAAGTGTGATCTTTCAGATTGAGATTTAGCTAAACGCGGATTTAATAGTTTAAGTCCGTGCACGTTAATTTCACTATGTTTAGTGTCGGAGAACCTTTAAAGTTTAACCAAGTTATTGGCTTAATGTAGTAAAATCTTAAACGTATATACAATAGGTTGACCACCACTTTGAAAAAATAATACAAAGTAAACATTAATTTCGAATAGAAAATGAAGTCTTAGAACCTTATTCTTATTTGAATTTCATGGGTTAAACCTCAAGATATGAGCTTATTCTTAATTCTGATTCAATATTTTAGTGATTTTTATTTATATAATTAAATATTATATAAAAAATAATAAATTTAATTAAACCCGCCGCATAAACACTGCATCCAACATTGTGAAACCCCACCGCTTTAGACTCAAAACCGTGCACAAGCTGAATTGTGACAACGGACGAACACCGCTTTTACAAAATTTTGCGCACAACTTTTTTCACTATTCTTTTGTGAAAATAATACAGATATTATGTACATTTATACGTAATTTGAACCGTGTTACCAAAAATATGAATGAGCCAAGTAATGGGGACACTAAGAAATATAAATGCAGTGCGCTATTTGTGGGGCCACTTTTTTGAATCATAGCCGAGAAGTTAATGGCTTGATGCTCAAATATCCACTATAATTCTAACGCTCCTTATTTATTTTCTGATCTAATTTTCAGCTCTCTCATTTATGTTTCCTTATTAATGAACCTGTACATCCCATTCAATGATTCAAATTTTGAAAATTCTCTGCTTCAACCCTTCCTCCACATCTTCCCAAAATAAAGAGGCACTATTTCAGAGGTAGTGGATTTCTCAATGATTAAAACTTGCTAATGTTTGAATGGACTAAATTCTAAGCAGAATATACTACTATATCCAACGTTTTCGGGACCTATTTTTTTCCGAATTAACTTTTCAACTATTATTTTTTAAAATATTTCTTTATCAAATTAACTTATGAATATTTCCCTCCATCGTCACTAATATCAAATTTAGGTCAAATAATGTGTAAATTAAACTTTATATTCAGTAAAACACCATTATTTAAAACGTATAGAGTTGTTATTTTGAAGAGAGAAAAAAAATAAGTATACAGTTAAAAAAGGGAAGAAATATACCAAAAATTCCTGAAATTGAGGCCATATTCAACATTGAGAATTGAAATGTAAGTCTTAGCTGAAGTCCAAGTTAGATAGTACCTAATTTTGACTTTGAACAGTTTTGTCAACAAGTAGGGTTGACTCCTGGAGCCCCTCTAGCTTCTAGACAGTACTTTCAACGAGTATTTTAGTTTTAAAATTAAGGATTGATAACACAAATATTTAAAAATATTCAATTAACAAACAGCATGTTTTGGTAGTTTCTTGCATTTATTTAAAATAAAATAAAACATTTTTGTCGGAAGAGTTGATTGATTCTTGCCAGACATATTTTATTCAATATTGCATAAAAAATCTTAACTTTGGATACCCTATACTTAATAGTAAAAATGATACCAGATAGCCACTTTAAAAGGATGTATTTAGAAATTAGTCAGTGTATTATGGATTTTAGTTTTTCAGTTCAAATTTTCAGGATAAAAATATCCTGAATTGTCCTGAAGTTAAAATTTTTAGTTTAAAATTCTAGGACAAAAATAAGCACTGGCTAATTCCTAAATACCATCCCTGGAAATGACTATCTGCGAAGCGGTAAATTCATAATTTAGACATTGTAAATTTTGAGTTAAAAATTTGAGTTTTAAGATGTTAACGTGTGTGTGTATATATAATGAAATAAATACAACATAAGTGTTTGCAAATATGATTCTACTATTAATTTATGCATATTCTCACATTAATTTAATACTTAATAATATCTAATACGGATAAGTTTTTACCGTATTAGTAGTCATAGACAAAATCGTATCAGCCTTTACATTTTAGTTGATCTTTCTATCAACCGAGAAAAGGTAACTCTAGAAACTTTAGTTGTCCTTTTTGTATTTTTGCCAAAATTTCCTAACAGTTGGCAGTCACAAGAAAGAAGAAGGGTGGGCTAAATAAATAAATAAATGTCACATTGAGCCACTGATTTTGACATTTTGCAAATGCTACCTTTCAAATTCATAAAATTGCCATTGCTTTTGAGTGTTCATGCGTAGTTCTCAAATTAAAACAAGAAATAATCCAAGATAATAATACTCGACATTCATTGTCAAGATCAAGAAATTAGTAATTAACAACTTTGACTTATGAACTTAGTAGCTCATTAAATATTATATTTTGCATGTAGATATATACATCATAAATTCGTGTTGTCACGTATACAAGTTGTTTAACTGGTGCGTAAGAAGCAATCAGAAAAGCAACCTAATTCGTTAACTTGCAACCACTAAATGCAAATTTTTAATTATTTGTCAAAAATTTCTTATTTTAATAAAAAAAATATATCGAGAAAAATCATCTTTATGATGTTAAGATTTGAAAGAACCAGAAAATTTGACCTATAAAAGTTTCAAGGGTGGAAACTAAGAATTTCTAGATTAAAGGCTCATTTATATTTTTATTTAAAAAGGTAAAAGGTAAAAGAAAAAAGGCCTTACTCTTTTTTTCTTTTTACCAGAAGAATTATCATGTTTCACTTTTCTTTTTACCTTTCACTTTAAATGGAATACAAAAAAATCTCAATGATGGAGCGATAGAAAGTAGATTTACCAACTAAGGTTAGGACGAGACATAATTTTCAAAAATATCACTACCAATTGCTCTATTAAAGGGTTCCATTACAACCACTAACCAGCAATAACATTTACATCTTCCTAATCTCTTAAAAGGTTTTGAAAATAATTAAAACTTGACCCATATGATACATTAATGGGGAGAAAAGTGAAGAGTCGATTTCAGTCATAATCATTATTATGAATATTAAAAGATAACGTCCAATAACATTATTAATGTTTCTAAAATCTTCCCTCCACCATTCACGACTTGATTGAGATGCAAAAGATAGAAAAAAGAGGGGTAGGGGTGTTAATTAGGTCATAGAATTGGTTCTGAAAATTGACTACAAGTTAGAAAGTTCAATATAAGTTGGAACTATGGGTCCTTCTAGAATTAAATTATTCTAGGAAAAGAAGGACATACGTGGACTAATCCTCTAATTAGTAATTACTTTCTTTGACTAATTACGTTTAACAGGTTTAACAACTTAAATGATATATTATCAATCTCTATATGACTTTTTCTAATAGATTTCTTTTACTGGTATAAACCCACTAATCTCGAATATGATTCCCTAGTCTTTTAGCATAGTGAAAATAATCCCAACTAATGTAGTGCGTTGATATGCTTAATTTCTCATAAGGCGAATTGTTGTAGTAATTTGTATTTGAATTGTCTTTACACAATTTCCCCACTAATGTTAAGCAAATTAGTGATACAGCTGCCAATGAAGATTTTCTGACTAAAATATTACTTGATGATGACACTAATTGCTAAAAGAGTCCTGAGTCAGTACCCAAATAGTTTGACATTTATATACCCTTTCCGTTATTAGACCACTTAGAAGATAACTATAAGTATAAAAAAAGTGGGATTAATAATTATCTGCTACGACAAATTTATATAGCAGTATGCCTTTGATCTTTTGCTCATTTTTACCCTTCTTTTAAACCAAATATCTTTAGAACACTCATTTACCACAAATTCCCTCTATTCAACTGCAGATTTAAATTTTAGGTCTTAACGATTTGCATGCCCGCCTGATATGGTTGAAACCTTTTTATAGTCACAAATTAGAGTCATTTCGTACAAAATTAACAAGTGTGGACATCATTAAAGTAACTTTATTCACTCCTTTTATAGTGAGAGCTTTTACACTTTCCCCCCGACACCTTTTGTTCAAAAGCAGAGATTCATAAGCTATTTGTTTCCAATGAATTGTAATGCAATAACATCTTGCTTTACGTATATCTTACCCACGATTAAGATTTTGGTATAACAATAAAAGGTTAGATTTCCTTTTTGCGAAGTATATTTATAACTTATGAAACACAAAGGGGACAAGGATACTGTTCTCGCCCTCATTCTACTGCCATACTAGAAACTATTAAGTAGGACAACTTATATTGTCCCCACAAAGTTAGACTTTTCTCAGAGAAGGCGGCCCTATTTCATACTTAGTTTTTGCAAAATAAAAAATAAAAAAAAAAATAAAAATAAAAAAATTGAAATAAGCGCCACATAAATATTACATTCTCGCCACGCAAAAAATTATACAACAAAAAAATTGGGTGCAAGTGCTTACTGCTGTATAGTATAGGGTGTAAATATAAAGTATAAGAATAGAGGCATTATCAGATCTAACATTCTGTAACTCAAAAGATTTGAAACTGCAATACAGTATAGTCATCTCGCCACAAAGATTTTCCAACACAAACTTGATCTTCAATTTGCGTAGTCTCTTTCCAAATGACACTTTTCCAACCCATAATATACAAAGAAAAAATGGAAAAAAAAAAAAGAATTCTCTCACATCAAGTGTCTACGTAGCAGCTACGTTTCCAGTTAATGTACAGTGCCCCAAGTAAAGGGGCAGCAAATTAAGAAGTAAAAACTCACACGCGATGTTTAGAAGAGCTCCTGAGACAAGTAACTTCTGCTTGTCACGGAAAAATGCATCCGGTAGAGGAGGTGTGGTAGATTCATCACTGCCTTCGGAGAGTTTGGCCATATTAAGAAGTTGGTTGTCTAAATCATGAGAACCGTTAGCTTCTGGAGCCAAGGGGGGATCTGCACTTTCTGCAGTAGAAGGAGTTTCCGAGTCCCTTTTATCATTTCCCGACGAATCATCAGCATCTTCAGTTCCATTATTTGGCTCATTGGAACTTCCACCACTGTCATCCTTTGGAACACTAGGGATCACATCAGGTCGAGCTTCAACACCAACACGTCTCAGATGTAGCTGTTGAATAGAAAATACAACCAAGTGCTTAGTTGCAACATATTGTTCTTTTTCGTAAATTACTCATCCTCGAAAAACTCTTCACAGATTGGTAGACCTAAATTCTAAAACGAAAAAAGAAGAAAAAAGAAATGATAATGACGTTCAGATAAAGAAGTGACAAGAACAAGTTTATACCTGAAGATGAAGATTCACTTCATCAGGCCTTGAAAGAAATGGAAAATCACCACCGCTCTTTAAGTATGCACGTCTCGCCCCAGGGTACCTTTCGACCACTTGATCTTTGAGTGATTGAGGGGTTGCACAATAGTCATTTGTCTTCACACAGCAGAAATTACGATGCAGTAGGAATCCATCAGATACTTTCTATTTTAGTGACTCTAGTAAGACAGAAACTAGCGACATTGCAAAAGGGCAATAATATCAAATCAACTATGCCTCACTCACAAACTAGTTGGAGTTGGTAATAAGAATCCTCTACATTCTGCTCTACTAGAAACCATTTCATTCCAATACTAAATAATTTCCTTTTTAAGCCAAGCTAGACAATTTCAAAAACGGCCATGAGCTACATTAGTACGGTGACATCTTTTTTTGTACGAAACATATCAATCTAACAATTAATTACAGCTCAATTCCAACTCACAAGCGCTCTCATACATGAATTCTCTATATCCATTCCACTCAATTCAGGTCCATTTCCCTTGGGGTTAGGAGTTTCTCTCACTCTCACACTATCCATACACGATAACTAGTATAATCCCCCCAGTTAACTTTTACATGCAAAAGTACTCGGAAGAGTGGTAATCAGCTTGTTGATTCTAAGTAATAGTAAATGCTGAAATTATGTGCTAAGGTCTTGGATCAAACATTCCTATCCCACTAGACGAGGAAATAGTAAGGTGGTCCTGTCCTTTCTACAGCGAGAAATGTCAACTAGCAAGAAAAGATTACAAGCAATAGTGTATGGGGAATTCCTTGATGTCTAGCAAGTAGTTGATTTCTAATTTTGATGACTAGTAAAAAGGTGAAAGACCAAAATCTTTTCACCAAGAGCTACATACTATAACTACTCTAGGTTAAAGTTTATATTCATGCAGCCTGTTTCCAAGCAAAAAACAATGATCATGGTTAATAAACTTTTGGAATAACCACATTTCAGGGAAAGAAAAGATTCATGCAGGATCATGAGAGCAACAGAATGCAGGAGTGTCCTGTTAACTTGAAGATTGATGTTCTCAAATTCCAGAAAGGAAAAGATTAAACACACACTTGATATGCCAACAGCATGATGTATTAAAAATATCTTTCGGTCACCTCATAGTACCAAAAAAGAGAAAGTTAGGGCATGTTGACTCACGCATATACAGAAATTCAACGAAAAATATAGCTTTTGCAGATTATAGACATACATCCATTATAGTGATGGAAGAATCTGGAAGAAGAAGGGGTCCAACAGATGCAGCATCAGCTGTCAATGTCAATCTCGATGCCAAGTCGTCTCTTGAGAGTGTCTCAACCTGCATCAAAATTTTTATGAGTTCACGGAAAAAAATGAGTCAACTTTTTCTATAAGCAAATAGTTGTGGTATCAAGAAAGAACAAAAATCATGGAGAATATGTGATGGTCTAGTTAATTATTTGAACAACTGAAAGAAAATGGACAATTAGGGTTAACAAATTAGACGACTATCAAAAAGGAAAAGATCTAAGACCAACCACTTTGACAGGGTACAGAATGAAGCATACAACAAGAAGAAGGTATCAACAACAACTGGTTTATTATGGAGCAGCTCAATATCTTCATGTCGATCTATTATATGCCTCTGCATCTAGTATTGGGTAGAACTCATAATTCCTAGCTCTACCATATCTTTTGTTTCATTTCTTCTGGAACAATCATAACAACTTTTTTGATCAATGATCTACTACAAGAAATTCAATGTGTAATCTCAGTAGTGTTATCCTGAACAATCTCATTATTCAATTATTCAACCATTTCATTTTACCAAGTTAAGATATTATCATCAAGTTTCTCATGGTGCAATAGTAGCATATTAAAACATCTCATGTTCTACATTTTGGGCAGCTTGAAGCTAAAAATCCAGATTCCAGAGAAACAACGAAAGCAAGAATGCTATGAACCAGATTGACTTAAAACATAGCGAAAATGACACCAATCTGACAGGAGGTAAAAGATAATCTGGATCCAATTTTATCCGATTGACATTCTGGACTTAAAAAACGAGGGACGAAAAAGTTTTGGGAAAAAGAGAAGGTTAAGTATGTTAGAACTGTCTCAAAATTGCTTAACATGAGTCTAGAGCTTCTTCTGATAATGTTTGAAAAAAGAGAGGAGAAAATGGTGTAACAATGAATACTATACACCTGCAATGAACAGAACATGCATAAACAGTCACTACACTTAGTTTTGGTAAAAAGGCCAACTCTGAAGCAGCAAAAGAAATATGCTGAGCCAAGTTCAATCGACTGCTAATGGCTACTTTCTCAATACAGGAAATTTCCAAAGAATGTGTGCTAAGAATGACACAAAATGACTGTAATATAACAAAAAGCTGAACTTAAACATTACCTGGGAAACAACAAAATCTACAGAGTCTGCAATAAATGGTTCCTGGGGACTATCACGAATTCCAGATAGCACATGCCGCTTCAGTATAAAAGAAGGAGCCCAACCAACTCTGCCAACAATAGAAGAAAAATACCTTTTAGAATATGATGAACTATGTAGTTAAATCATAAAAACATCGAGATGCAAGAACAACAATATGGTACACATACACAAAGATATTAGATCACCTAAAGCTTAGTTAAATAGATGCAGAAGATGTAAAGTACTGATGCTAATCAGTCATATTTAACCTAAAACAGCAATTTAGCAGCACTTACGATATGCAAAAACAATACAAAGAAACCTTACATGGGAGCCCATGGCATTGCAGCTGAGAAACTAGTGGTCTCCACAAATGTATTTGAAAGTACCAAGGACCTAACACGCCGGGGGCGATGCTGAGCAAAAAGTTGTGCTAAGAATCCCCCAAGGGCTGTTCCATAGAGATGAATCTGTCATGAAAAAAGTTTAATACATCAGTTACACCCTTTATCATGAACAAACCTTATCTCTCTTTTTATTCTGAACATTCAAAATGCATGATTTAAGAATATAATCAAACCACTATCAAACAAGTGACAGGTCACGAAAACTTATAGATGTATCTTTATATGCACTTGTTTGTCTACTTTATCTAAATACACACACAAATAAAGAAAATTAACAAGTTGCATCTTGCTAATTCTAAGTTTCTTATCTCCTGGATAAATAAGACAGGTCAGATTGCACACATTACAAGTTCAGGCTTAAGCTGTAGCCATAACGTAAGCTACTGAGATGAAAAGAAAACATACATGATGAACATCAATAGCATCTAGAAACTTCTCAAATGCTTGAATCCACTCGTGGTTGTTCCATGCGCGCGGAATATCAACAGAAATTACACGGTAACCCTGAGAAGGTAAAATCCAGAAAACGTTAGCTTCCTCCAATTGAACTTGGGAGTTGTCTTGTAGAAAAACTTGCTAGGAGCTATATCTTTTAAGATGCAAAGAGAACCTTTTATCCCCTGTGTTAGTCATCACTTGACATGATACTAGTCCATGTAGTAAAGAGGGAAAGCCAATGGTGTGAGCATTATCTATTTTCCAAGATTCAGTGCAGGAATGTGTTTTGGTGAAACTTAGTTTGACAAAGAAATCATTAAAGGAAGTGCAACTTCTGTTACAATTCATACATTGCAGTAGTTATCACTACTACTGGGTCATATTTCCCTATTCTTATCAAAGACCATTTCCAAGTGACATGCTATGCAACAAAGAAGATACTGCAAAGTTCGTTAGATTATTGCTTCTACCTATAAAATTTATAAAGCCCATAATTTATTGATGAGAACTATGTTGCTAGACTTTTAATATTGAAGAAAGAGGTTTTAGGAATCACCGAATTGCTTGTTAGTTGTTACATTGCCTTTTATCTATCGGCTAAAATCTGATCTCTATAAGATAAATGGAAAAAAATGCTACGGCAAAACTAACCAATATTTACATGTTCAGGTTTACTTTACAGTTGCATTCTGTGGCACTTTGAGCTGCAATTTGGTTTCTAGATAAGATAATCTCTGATGACAGGTTGAGAAACTCCCTAAAGTAATCTCAAAGAGATCAATGTTTCCTCTCAAAAAAGGGGAGGGGGGAGGGGGGTGTAGACAGACAGACAGAGAGAAACAGATATCATGCTCAAGTGATATGCTTCTAGTGATAATCTTAATCACTATTGTTATCACTCTCAAAGCAGATACACAAACATTTAGCAATAACTAGACAAAACAAGCAGAAGAATCAAGAGTTTGCCTCACTACCTTCATAGATAATGACATGATCTGTTTGTAATATACATCAGCAGTTCCAGCTATGCCAGGGAGGCAAATAAGTGGAGGAACTACTTTCGGACCAAAATCATAATATCTCCACTGCTTTGACCCAATCTGCACAACAGATTGGAGTATTAAGAATATTAGTGCGGTTAACAAGGAGGCAAAGAGACCATTTATGCATTTCAATTACCTATTTAAAGAATTTCAATCACCAAAATAGCTAATATTTGTTTGTGAATGAAACTAAATAGATCTGCATAACATATTTGAAAAGGGAATTTGATAAAGGTAGCAGTACAATTACCATAAAAACTAATTCAGGGCAAGTTGTTCTAGAGTAAAAAACAAATAACTTTAAGAAAATTAAAGATACTCAGTGGCTTTTTGAGGAGCAAAAGCTCAGTCTTTAACAAAACTCAAATAGAACATAGTTCATATTAATACATACAGCGTACTCATTTACATGTGATACTGATGGGCCACCTAACAGTCATAACAGATCACAAAAAAACTCAGAGGTACCAAAAAGTGTAATACAATAACTAAATCAAATTGGATAAATCACTACATGATCAGAATTTCATTAAAATCCAAGAAAACGTGAAAAAGACAATTAAATAGGAAAAAGATGCAGACCCAGTAACAGGGGAGCAAAATTAAGGAAACCCAAATAAACAAAAAGCCAAAAATTTGATGAACAAAAAGAGGGGGGGACGCATTACAGGGATCTTGTGAAGGGGAACTTGAGACTTGAAGTAGATGTAATCACCAGGCGCCGAAAAGACGCCTCCTTTCATAGCTCTGATTAATATTCACCTCGATGACTGCAGCATATATTCATCAATTAAGCTATAAAATTTGTTCAATGGAAAATCTCCATCTTCTTCCCCAGCGTGGGTTTTTGGGGTCTATTGATTTTCTTCCCAAAATCAGACAGAGACGTACAATGAGCTGTGTTTATGTTGTGTTTATGTAATGGGATTAACATGCCACGATATGAAGGAGAACCCACGTGGACGGGTCCCACTCTCCCTCCTTACTGTGCTTTTAACAGTCTGATGATTGGTTTAATTCCACCCGGTGTCGGGTACTGCATTAGAGTTCGATTATATTTGAATTCGCGTCGCATAAGGCTTCATTTGGGAAATAACGCTCTCTATCAAGAATTTTTTTCATACTCAGAGCTCGAATTCGAGACCTCTGGTTAAGAAAAGAACAATCTCATCCACTGCATTACATCCTGTTCAATCTTGTGTTAACACACCTCCCCAAAAGGTAAAATTTTTTAACACTAAATCATTTTTTATTTATCGTAATTAAATAAAAAATAACATGATAATATAGTGATAAAAGTATGTAATGCATTATGTATTTAGTGAGTTGATATAAATATCAGAGGCGCTTTAATGGAAGTGAGGCCTAAAGCCAAAATTTTAATAAGAGGCTTTAAATTTATTTAATAATTTTTATTTTTGTTTTTTGTTTTGTTTTTGTAACAATTGTGTACGAATCTTTGTATGTATCTTGATTAATCACTCGATTACCTACTAGCTTTCATTGCTGGAGATATTTAATAACCCACCCTCACTAAGACTTATATTATACTATTTTATAAGAAACATATATTTACTGTTACAATAGTGTCTTTATATATTTTTATAATCTAATAATCTTAATTTTGTAGCACTAAGTAGATATCAAAAATATTTGTAGGATTATTTGTTAAATTCAAATAATAAGTGGGCATAGAAGATTATTTGTCTTAACTGTTGTTCAAAATTGTTGATGGATTTAATTACGGCAAACGGAAAATCAATGTATCATCTGCGTCACTGGTCATAAATTATTCTAGCATCTCTTCATTTTAACAAACTCATACCATATATTATGAAATTAGTTCATTTTCATCGGTTCCCATGCCTTTGTCCACTGTCATTAACATTATTTCATGAGTTTAAGTCTATGTATTAATAATCAAAGAAATATTTATACAGTTAGATTACTTAAATAATCTAGTAAAGAAGAGTCTAACATGATACCGCAAATTAAGCTATACTGACAGTATAGAATTATTATACCCTGAAAGTCCATATAAATTAAATGTTCGATGTTACGTTTGCTTTTCAATAATTACCGATTACCTTTCACTGACATAAGCGATTAGATTATGTCTTATTAACAATATCATTTATTTAAACAATGCATTGTCATACTTCTCTTAACAAGATTAGAAGACTACAAACTTTTATGACCCTTGGGTACGTCTTCCTTTAAGAGATGAAATAAGAACCAAGCCGACCACTGGATTTTTTTTAAAAAAAAAAAAACTAGCTTGATGTACAAAACATCCCTTATTTACGTAGGGTTGGGAAAAATATCGCATTATTAGGATGTGATGTAGACAGTCTACCCTAATACAAATATTAATGACTACTTTCACGGCTCGAGCTGAATAGTTATTTTCTTAAAATAAGAGGACGAACGTTTACAAGATTTGTCAATCATCTTTCTCCAGTTGGAACTAGCTTATTGGAAGAATATCAGTAATTTTTCTTTTTTGGAACCGCAGCCGCTACAGTTTCTGCCACAACTTCTGCCCTTCGGGTGAGCATTCTTTGGTGAACATTCTGTGCGCACTGGATAAACCCTTTATTGCGTAATAGCCTGCAAACCGCATAAAGAATATAAACTGTACTACGCAAGCTCCATACGACAAGTTTGACCCAGAACGCATCGAGGGGGAATCAATCCCAAATCATTTGTATGGATGACCACTCTCAAAACTAACTGGGACCATCCCGAAGGGACTAATATCGGTAATTTTTGCTAATGGAAGAAACTCCGTAGTTGAAAGTTCGAAATACAACGACAAGTGTCACAATCCCAAGCAAACAATTTAGGACACGGGGAAAACAAGAGGAGAAGAAGTCAGCATCGGAGAATACTAGAAAGTTCCAATCCAAACGTAGTAACGTGCCACACCGTTGCCTATGAAAATTCTCAAAAGAATTTAGTACACAGACAAGGAATGTACGAGAGGAAAGATCAGCTCACCTTCACATAAAGCTAGAGTTAACATCGACATTTCTGTCTTATGAAGATACACTTCGACCTCAATTGATACGTCCAAAAGCACCATGCCAAGGGCGTCGGAAAGAGGCGGACGGGGCAAATAGACTTGAGCTGAAATACTAGAGTATGCAAAAAGATCCAAGATGTGAACATGAAAAACTGACATTTACGGTGGAAAACCTGGTGATTAGTTCACAAGCATGTGAATGTCAAACCCGATGATTTGTTCATTAAGAAATTGAGAGTTTAAATCAACTTCGGAAGCTAGCACATGAGATGAGAACTTGCCCAAAATCCTACAAGAATACAAAAACTCAGCCCCTCAAGCAATGTGAAACAATCCAACAGTTCATTATTTTCTCTAACCGTCCCACCAATACTTTCTTAACGAAGAAAGCATAATAGTTATTATTTACTCTCCTCCTGCCATTCCTCTTTTCGCATCAACCAAAATAGAGTTATTAATCCGACTCATCTGCAGCCATTATCTGGACAAATGATCAACAACCAGAAGACTAGTGCCTCAATACTTAAAGAGGTGCAGAAATCATACATCACGACTTCAGATAGCCGCTTCTTAATCATGTTCTTTCCAAGCTAAAAATAAACTAAGTTATAGCACAAAATAATGTAGCTAAAGGGCCTTGAAGTCCACCTAGCCCCAGAACAGAAAGGGCAGAAGACAATTCAGTATAGGGCTAGCTATTAGACACTTTTTTTCTACACAGGTCCAAGTCACAATCTTGATTTGGATCTAGTATGATAACTAGACAACGATCACTACTCTGCGTGCTTTCTTTTAAAATTCTGCTCTCCATTTCACATGAAAAGACAACCTCCTGATAACATCCATCACAAGACTAGTACGTCTTCAGGCATATTATCAAACAAACAATTGGCTAACTACTTAAAAGAAACAAAGAATACCTTTAGCAGCCAGCTCAAAATAAAATTTCCTAAGACGGATAGAAATCACAGCATCCTAAACAAGTACAAGGATCCAAAAATGTCCTTTCAAGAATTGGCAACTAGTGCAGACTGTGTATCTGGCAGCCCTCACACTGTTCCACCAAATAATTCTAATCGTTAGAAACAAAATTCCAAGACTAGTGCCAGCACCTTTCTTTGACGGTGACAAAACCAAATATAGACAATAATCCATAGCTGTCAAGTCTTCTAAACACATGAATGCGCCTAAAGACTACAACTTTTCTTACTTCCTATCATTGAGAAAGAAAATTAGCAAACAAAACAAAGGGGCCTGATGCTACAAAGTACAATCTATAAAGGGAGCAATATGCAGATCCAGGCAAAGAAAGGATACAATAGTAATGAAACCTCAACTTTCAGTAAGATACATACAGTATTATTCTTTTCACATAGAAAAACAGTCTTTACAAGCACACAGTAATACACAATTGTTGATGAGTTTAACTATATTTATCATACAGAACACTTTTCTTTATTCTAGCTACAGCTAAGTTCCCAAAATACAGACTCTGTCCAAAGCAATGGACATGAAAAATCTAAACTACTCTCCGGAGACGACAGAGAAGGTACAACTACCAAAAACCAAGGATGAACAAATAATAATCAAGGCATCCTGACAAGTAAATGGAGGTATCCCTCAAGTTGATTCGACTGGAAAATTGGAAGTAATCAACTCCACAACAACATTAAAAATTTCATCACAACCTGTTTGACAGGTTATATTTCATCATTCTTGAAGTTGAATATTAATACTATATCAGGGCGAACAAAACTGAGCTTAGAGGGAAAAAGATGCTTTTCTTTATAGCAGTTCTGATAACTGGAATAAACCAGAGCTCAATTCAAAGTATAAAGTATTGTTATTAATGACACCTAAAAACACCATAAGAGTCAATAGACCAAACATGCTTTAATAGTAGCAGGCTAGATGTACAATGATCACCTACAAATAGAATACCTAAAACAATGTGGCAAATCAATGAAGAGGCATCATCTACGCATTTAACAGGAATCAAGACCAGCATGAACAGAAATAAGAGCACAACCAAGTTTAAGGATTTCACCATGCACTCTTCTTCTTCGAACCATAGTAGTTAACATACCACTTCACAAACTTCTTCAACCCTATTTCCAAGTCAGTAGTAGGCTTATACCCCAGCTCCTTTTGCGCCAAAGTAATATTAGCATGAGTAAATGGCACATCCCCATTCCTTGGCATTTGCAAAACCTTCTTCTTTGCCTTCACCTTCAACAACTTCTCCAAAATACTCACAAGTCTCCTAACAGGCACCGGCTTCGTGTTGCCCAAATTATAAATCCTCAATTGAGCAGCACCCTTCTTCTTCCCACCACTCCCCGTGCTCTTTTTCGCTGTATCCAACGCTGCCAAACAACCCTTTACCACATCATCAATGTAAGTAAAATCCCTGGCAACACTACCATGATCAGATGTCTCAAAAATCTTGATTTCCTTGCCTCTCAAAATATCTTTAGTAAAGAAAAAATATGCCATATCGGGCCTTCCCCACGGCCCATAAACCGTGAAAAAACGCAATCCAGTTATCGATAGCCCGTGAATATGGTTATATGTATGAGCAATTTCTTCACCAGCCTTTTTAGTGGCTGCATACAAACTAGCAGGCTGATCAGTTCTATCTTTTTCTGAAAAGGGTACTTTAGAATTCAATCCATAAACAGAACTTGATGAAGCCCAAACAATACTAGGCTGTGGATTGGCCATTTTACATGCTTCAAGTAAACTAACAAAACCAGCTATATTACTATGAACATAAGAACCTGGATTCTGCATTGCATATCTAACTCCGGCTTGAGCCGCCATATGCATAACATGTGTAAAAGCAACAGCATCAAACAGCTTCTTTAGCAAAACAGCATCATTTATATCACCATCAACGATATAAATACCTGAACGTTCAAGCAGGCCCATTCGGGCTTTTTTCAGCCCGACATCATAGTAATGGTTGAAATTATCCAGACCCAAAACGCCATCCCCACGGCGTTTTAGAGCAAGCGACACATGGGACCCCACAAACCCGGCTGCACCGGTGACTAAGACGGTAAAGCCCGTCTTAGACCTGGGCCGGGCCGAAGCACTAACCCGATGCTCCCAGTTCGGGCCGAGCGCTGCAGGAGGCGAAACCGTGTTTTTCAGGCTCCGACGGTTGTTTCCGGCGGCGGGGTTGGTCGGCGGCGAGAATAAGAAGAACAAAACGATGAAACAGATGAAGAGGAAGGACCAAAGTGTAAACCTTGGGAAAAGTGTGGGGTGAAAACGGAGACGATAGAGACTATAGGGTGAAGATTTATCGGGCTTAAACTTTCCGGGGGTTGAAGGAATGGCGTCCAAATGAGTTAAAATGGGCTTCAATTGAGTCATCTTTTTTCAATATGATCAACCAGTCAACAAGTTAAAATCTTTTGGTGTTTGCATATGAAGAAACGAAAAAAGATTGAGGCTTTTTGGGTTTTTATGATTCAGTCTGAAAATTCACTTTGGTTTTTTGGAGATTTTAAGGAAGAAAGAGAAGAGTCCGATGAGGAGAATAGATTTTGTGACGATGGTTTCGGGCCGCCCGGGGGAGTGGTGTATTGGGAAAGTAAAAAGCCAACATTATATTACTACTTTATATTTTCCATAAAAAGATTCATAGAATGTGCATACTTTAGTGGATTGCGTGTAATTTTTCTTTTTTATTTTTCAATGGTAAATAATTGAATGGGTCTTTATATTGACTTTTGATTGGAAATTAATAAATTAAAAACGCGTATTGATTAATTTTTCTAGCATTAATTTAGGAGTAGGAGATAAAAAAGGGAAAAAAATATTTTTTCAGGCTCTATTGCTGTTTGTTTATGGAAATATTTTTGCAAAGCTTTTCAAAAACCAAACTTGGTTAACCTTTTTTGAGTAACATTTTCCAAAATTTTCTGTAGAGAAGTGTCTCAAAACTTCACAAAAAAATTACTTTCACAGAAGCATATCTAAAATTTTAAATAAGTGAATAATATTGCAAACTATGTGCAATGTATTTTTTAAAAATTTGTTTATTGAGACATATATGCACAAATGCATGTATATATAATTTAAGAAAACATAGTGGATACGCTAGCCTTTGATGTTATAAAGTTGTATCCGCCCTTAACTATTCAATAAACATTTCTTAAAATCGTCCGAAGTCACCAAATTTTTCGGTTTAATTAATTAATTATTTTCGAAGTAGAGGAGTATTAATATTTTATTTTGTAAATTTAGGCAACTGGATCTACTACATTTTAGTTAGGAGATCTGCTGTATATCTTGACCAAGGAAATGGAAATGGAAATAGTGGAGGTTTCTTTAATTATGACCAATAAGTAGTTAATGACAATTATTGCGTGTGATTGAGTTGCAAATCTTTTGAATTAAATGCTCAGTCGTGTGTAAACGTGAATATATTTCATAGAATCATGGTTCTTACTTATTAATTTATCCAAGGTGTTTATTTTGCTAGTGTATAATAATTGTGTGTTAAATGTACCGTAAGAAACATGTGTTCTTATTTCCAGTTAGCTACTTCGCCAAAAGGTCCAAAACCAAATTCGTTCCATTTTAATGTAACGTTGGATTCTTTATGTCGACATTACCCTCCATTCCGCCTCACATACAAAGCCATTTATGGCCGTTATTTGCAAAGATATTTTTTAATTACACTTATGTGCTTATACTAAAATCTAAAAATATAAAACACTTTTAAGATATTAGGTCACTTAAGAATAGTCGCAGGTCAAATTCTGAAAAATAAGACATGCAATATGGTACGACATATTAAATTATATTAATAATTCTATAGGGTAAAATATGCTATACTAAGTGGTTGTATAAGAGAGTGACACGTGGAGCCGAAGGTGGAGGATAGTCAAAACCGAAGGCAGCTGTTCCATTTGTCCCGTGAAAGAATAACGCTCATAAAGATGCAATAAATACTTGTCGCCCAGTAGCATTTAATGGAAAATATCACATCATTTAGTACACCGTCCTTTATAAAGAATTTATCATTTATGCTCACCGTTACACATTCTTCAATGGCCCTCATAATTGCCATTAAAGGAGGGCATGATCCTATGACCTTGTACCCTAGGTGCAACTATAAATAATGAGCTCTATTATCATTGTAAAGGACACGAATTTTCTGGCAAACTCATGCTATAATCGATTCAAAGCTTTATATAATTTTATTTTTCTCATTCCTTGATTTCATTGCTGTTGTGCTCGAAAGCTCTACTCCCCGAATTATTGTTTCTGTTATTTTGTCTTCATTTCAAGGCTAAGTATTACTTATTTATTCTATTATTTTATTATTTTAGGATCGAATTAATTCACTTGTCTAGAAAATCACGTATAAATTTAATTGTACCGTTTTACGGGTAAACAATTTGGCGCTCACCATGGGACCTAGAGAGCTGAAAGTTGATCCTTGCCTCTTTTACTAACGTGTTTTGGTTATTTGTCTTAGCAAAAAATCACAAAAAATGACAGGTAATGGTGTTAACGACACACACAATCTTGAGGCCCAAGGAGACTAGCCTCATCACGAGGATTCAGTCAGTGAGGCCCAAGGAGACTAGCCTCATCCAGACTGGATAACATTAGCTATCCAGACTGGCTAGCTAATGTAGTAGTAGCTCCTAAGAAGAACAATAAATTTCGCATGTGTGTAAATTATAAGGACCTGAATAAGGCGTGCCCAAAAGACTCATCCCCACTGCCAAACATCGATCGAATCATTGATGCGATGGCTGGGCACGAGTTAATGAGTTTCCTTGATGCTTATTCCAGGTACAATCAAATTAAGATGAACCCGGAGGATCAGAAAAAGACTTTGTTCATAACGAATTTCGGCACATATTGCTACAATGTGATGCCTTTCGAGCTAAAGAACGCCAGGGCCACTTATCAACGGCTTGTAAAAAGATGTTTCAAAAACAAATAGGGAAACCATGGAATTTTATATAGATGATATGCTTGTTAAGTCTTTGAACGCAGGAGATCATCTTAAGCATTTGCAAGAAATTTTTGACATCCTAAGGAAGCATAACATGAAGCTTAACCCCGAGAAGTGCATGTTCGGGGTCAGCTCCAGCAAGTTCTTAGGATTCCTGGTATCACAAAGGGGGATTGAGGTAAACCCCGATAAAATCAAAGCCATCGAAGACATCCTAGACCAGTTATCAAGTGTAAAAGAAGTTCAAAGGCTCACGGTCATCAGAGAAATACCATCGTTTCTTCGCACTGCTCAAAAAAAAAAAAATTCAAATGGACCCCAAAATGCCAGCAGGCTTTGAGAGATTTGAAAAGGTATTTGTCAAGCCCTCTGTTACTGTCAAAACCGAAGGAAGGTAAAACATTGTTGGTTTACTTCGCAGTCTTAGAGGTAGCGATAAGCGCCGTTTTAGTTCGTGGGATAAAGGTACGCAGTCTCCCATCTATTATGTTAGTAGATTTTAACGGGAGCAGAAACTCGATACCCGCATTTGGAAAAGCTAGCCTTAGCTCTTGTTGTTGCCGCTCGGAAGCTAAGCCCTTACTTCTAGTGTCACCCTATAGCTGTGGTGGCCACTTTTCCCCTACGGAAGATCCTTCACAAACCCGAACTCTCGTATAGATTGGGCAAATGATCCGTCGAAATGAGTGAATTCGATATAGAATATAGACCGAGGACTGCGATTAAGACACAAGTTTTGACCAACTTTGTAGTCGATTTCAGTCCAAGATTGCTGCCTCTAGCAACCAAAGAAGCAGTGATGGTGTCAGAATCGACATCTAGGGTTTGGACCTTATTCGTGGACAGAGCTTCTAACATAAAGGGGTCCGGGCTTGGCATAGTATTAGCCACACCTTCGGGAGAAACCCTAAGGCAGGCCATCAGAACGGTTCCTTTAACTAACAATGAATTAGAGTACAAAGCTTTGATTGCAGGAGTCGAACTTGGCCGGGGAATAGATTCCGAGGTCATAGAAATCAAATGTGACTCCTAGCTCGTGGTAAATGAGGTCTACTGGATCTTCGAAACCAAAGAGGAGTGCATGCAACAATACGTAGTGAAGGTCAAAGCTCTGCTGGCTCGATTTCGGGAGTGATCGATTACTCACATCACGAGGGAAGAAAATGAAGAAGCAGGTGCATTAGCTAACCTCGGTTCATCAATGAAAATGAAAGGATCAGATTCCGAGACGGTAGTACAACTCATGCACTCGGTTCTGGATGCAGGTAGCTACTATGAGGTAAATACGATTAATTTGGTCTGGGACTGGAGGAAAGAGATCATCGATTATATTGAGCACGAGAAGTTGCTCGAAGACTCCAAGGCGTCCTGGGCGTTGCGCGCAAAAGCAACACGATATAGCTTCGAAGGATTTTAATTGTACAGGAAATCTTTCTAAGGCTCGCTGGCCTGATGCTTGGGAGTGTTTGAAGATAACTACGTTATGCGAGAATTCCACTAAAGGATATATGAAAATCATTCGGGCGCAGATTCCTTAGTACTAAAACTGGTAAGAGCAAGGTATATTGGCCCCGAGTGGAACAAGACGCCAAAGCTTTCGTGCAAAAATGCGATAAGTGCCAATGCTATGCACCACTACTATATCAATCAGCAGAACCATTACATTCAATTCTATCTCTGTGGCCGTTCATGAAGTGGGGAATGGATATCGTTGGACCATTACCGCCGGCCCCTAGTAAGTAAAGTTTCTATTAATTTTAACTGACTATTTTTCTAAGTGGGTTGAAACAGGTCCTTATCAGAAGATCGGCCAACGTGAAGTGGTGGATTTCTTATGGGAGAACATAATTTGCAGATTTAGAATACCAAAAGAGATAGCATGTGATAACGGGCCACAATTTATAGGCGCAAAAATCACAAAGTTCCTTGAAGATTTAAAAATTAAGAGAATTACATCTTCACCCTATCATCCGAGCACAAATGGTTAGGCGGAATCAACGAACAAAGTGATTATACAAAATCTCAAGAAGAGGTTGGAAGCGGCTAAAGGTAAATGGCCTGAGGAACTTCCTGGAGTGTACCGAACAACGGCCAAATCGAGCACAGGAGAAACTCCTTTTTCTCTTGTATATGGAGCAGAAGCCTTATTCCCAGTGGAAGTAGGAGAGCCTACCTTGAGATATTTCCAAGCAAGCGAAGAGACGAACAACAAAGCGATGTTGGTCAACTTGGAGCTACTCGATGAGCGCAAGGACTTGGCTTATATAGGAATGGCAGCCCAGAAGTAGAAAATGGAAAGATATTATAATCGAAGAACCAACCTCCGTTATTTTAAAGTGGGAGACTTGGTTCTAAGAAAAGTAACTCAGAACATCCGGGAACTCAACGCAGCGAAGCTAGGTCCAATCTCGGAAGGCCCTTACCGGGTTTCACCTGTCACCAGGAAAAGCTCATACGAGTTGGATAATCAAGATGGAGAAAAGTTGCCTAGCAACTGGAATGTGGCACACCTCAAGAGATATTATTGCTGAATAACATCACATTGTACTGAAAGTATGTGCTGCACTCTTTATCCCTTCGCCCAGTTTTTGTCCCAATTGGGTTTTTCTAGAAAGATTTTTAATGAGGCAGCAACGAAAAGCATACTACGAAGAAAGTTCCAATAGCAGCAATAAGACCTTTAATAGCAAGGTACACAAGCGAAGAACCACTCTGGAGCGGTTAGATAATCTTTGGCTCGATAGCAAAATTCCCACCGGGAAAGTAAGTTCGCTATCAAGCAAAAATTACCCCCACCATTCACAACTGCAAACCACTAGAAGATTGTTAGATAGTCTTTCGCTCGATAGCAAAAATTCTTAAGGGGAAGCGAAGTTTGTTACCGAGCTAAAGATTGTCTAGCAATTCATTAGTGGGGTCCTCGAAGGTGCAAAACTTTCAGTGTTCCAATTCGCATTCTTTGCATTAGAACACTGGGGGGAATGATATGAGGATACGACAACAATGACTGCCACGTCAACCAAAACGCAAAAACTGGGAACATAGTTGTATCATCGGGACGGGGGACTGTGCGGCCAGCCCCGTAGAAGCAAGTTGTACAAGTTAGCCACAAGAAATGGCAATTTCATTTTAGCATAACGAATGCATATGTACTTACTGAAAAAAGGAAGGAATAAAGTAAAGTCCTTTTATTTTCCATCTTGTTTCTTGTCTGACCGATGAATTGATTTTATCATCTGAAAGTTAAACAAGTACTTCAAATGCTAGTGCCATAATGAACAGGAGACATCCTCTTCAAGAGCACCACAAACATAAGTGGGCCTTCTCCTATCAAAACCCTCACGATAAAGGGTTGATTTCGGAAGAACTTGTGCCCGAAATCCAAATGCTTTCAAGGAAAAAATACACCAAAGGCCTTACATAATATGACGCAAACAGTAAAACTTGCGCAAAACACTTAAGCAAAAAAGAATGCAAAGATTAGAACTTGCATAAATGATCAAACGAAGAAAAGACTCATGCAATACTTGAGCAACAGATGTCTTTATTCACAATAAACGTGCCGAAGTGGCACGAATACAAAAATTAGAAAAATAAAGGAAAAGCTAAACTGGTGCATCTCCGGAACCCGGAGGAAGAAAAGTGTTCGCGCCCCCAGGGAAGCGGGTAGATCCGTCGATGGCTCAACATCTTGGCCCTCATCAGTTTGGCCTTCAAAATATTCACCTACCGGTTCCTCTTCAGTTCCCAAAATTTCAAATTCGGAACCAAAAGAACCGAAGCATCAGGCCCTACCGGGAGACCCCTTTTAGCAGCTGATTCAAGCTCATGGGCCTTAGCGATTTCGGCATCAAAGTCAATGATGCCCGCTTTAGCCTGTTCCAAGGTTTTTCTCCTCATGCTCTACATAACATAAGTTTTCTCAACAACGAGGGAAGGCGCTTGGCACTTAAGTTCTTCTTTGAGTTGTGTAACCTCGGCAGATTTGTTTTCCCGGGCGGATCTATTAGACTTGAGTCTGACATCGAGTTCCCGGACAGTTGTGCCTATTATGCTCAAGGGTCTTTATTATACTTCTCCTCTAATTGGGCATGTTTCACCCCCCTCTAACAGCAAGCTCTTCAGCTTTGGAGTTCAAGGCTGCCTCTAAGTTGGTTAATCTTTCAGCAAAGGCAGCCTCGAGATCAGTTGCAGCAAGAACGACATAATGGACTTCAGCCCATTTAGCCTTGGCTTCGTCAAATTAAAACCTCGGCGGGCAAATCTCTTGGCTAAGGATTACCATTTCTTGCTCGCTTTGCTACAAACGAGTCTCCAATACAACGGCCTCAACAGCTTTGGCTTCCAACTCTAAAAGGCGAGCAACAGTTTCCTCCCGCTTGGCCAAAAGGTGATCCCGTGCGCAGGTGACTTCTTCTTTTTCCCGATTCAACCTTTGGAGGCCCTCGGAAGCAAGAAAATTGGCCTACAAAATAAGAAAAGATAAACTCAGGATATTTTCTATCAAAGACAAAACAAATGACAAAAAAAGTGAAGAATGTACCGCCGCGGCGTTGTGCATGGCATTGTTCAACAAGCACTTTCCCGAGTGAGCCTGTATCTTTCTCTAGTCTTATTCTGAAGCCAAAGGCTTCAGATAGTTAGCAAGTTCCACCGGCCGGGATAGCAAATTGCATCAGGTGGAGACCCAGAGAGTAATGCTCCTCCTCTTTTGGGGGTCTTCTGAGGGGGGAGCATAGTTTTGCCCCAAATTCCCATGAACTGGGGATTGGGGGAAAAGAACACCATATTCTCGGGAAGATGCGGCCGGAAGAGATGATGTAGCAGTTACTGGTGGAAGAGTTGGTGAAGGAGGAGATGATGTAGCAGTTGATGGTGTTAGTGAAGATGGAGATAAAGCTGATGGTGTTGAAGGGTGAGAAGGAGCTGCGACAAACGCAGAGCTGGTTGATGGCTGCTCGTCAACCGAAGACGGAAGGGACCCGGTATTCACCCCAAAATACCGGGCGCAGTGACTAGGATCCAGAAGCAGGAGTTGGCATTTTCCACCATTTAATACTCCCCAGAGCGTTGAGACATCGTCCTCGATTGGTGTAACTAACTCAATAGATTGAGCGGTCCGTTGAGTTGAGGAAGGTTGTCGTCTTCTATGTAGAGAAGCTCCCTCCTCACTAGTTTCTCCATCATCATCAATTATCACGGTATCTATGGCCGGCCCGGGCGGAGGGCTCGTCACCACAACTTCCGGAGACGACTCGAGGGCAGCATTCTTCGCCCTCTTATTCTTTCCCCTGGCCGCGAAGGAACGCCTTCTATTTAGTTGCTTGTTCTCTGGCCAGGGACTCCAAGAAGAATCACTTGCACCAAAAGCAGGTCCGGAGAAGCTTGTCTGTGAAAAAGCATTCTGCAGCAACCTCGTCACATCAGCAGGATCAGCCAAAATGTCCTCCTCGGCGACGAAAACTGAGCCCTGGGGTAAACCTGTATTCAACAGGAGAGACGAATCAGATAACTTTCTCATAAGAAAAAGTAAGGACATGATGAGTTAAACTTACCATGATTTTTGGCCTTCCATCCATACTTCAGGGACAGTTCTTTCCACGAGCGGGTTTCGGACGTAGTAACGTCCAAAATTTTTTGGACCTGTCGGTCCAAGCCCTTAACCCTAGGGGGATCCCTCCAAGTCGCTGAGGCCGGTAAAGGAAGAAAAGTTAGTAATGACGAGAAAAGGATCTTTAACAAGAGTATAAGTAAATTGTATACTTACGAGTGCGGTTCCACAATTCCCGGAAGGAAGGTGTTGAGGCCGCGATAATGTCACTGGTGGCAACAAAGACAAACCGTTCCATCCACCCATGGTGTCGAGGCCATGATTTTTCTGGACCTGTCGGTCCATGCATGGTGGTCTCGCTTGCTGAAATTGATCATCCCCCGCGGAAGATCTTGGGAGAATAAACGTTCATCACATGAGCTAAAGATAGCTCCTCCCCCGTTTCCTGGCAAAGGCGCCGAAGGAAGGCAATCGTCCTCCACACGGAGGGACTCACCTGTTTCAAGCACACTTGGTAGCGGAGGCAAAACTCCTCAATGACATAGTCAAGCTCTCTGCTCAGAGAAAATATCCCCAAAGTGAAGGGATTTGTATAGACGTACGTAAAATCCTTCTTGGGTAAGGTTACCCGCTCCGCCAGGTCAAGAGCGATAATGTCTAAATCTTAGCGACGACAATCTTCCTTCATATCAGGAATGCTGGAAGGACGGATGAAATAAGGGTATCTGCTAATGGCTCATGTATGAGGGCTAGCAGAAGAAAATTTTTCTTTGAAGTTTTTTGTTGTAATAAGACTTCTAGGGATGATGGTGCTCACTGTTGGAGGAGCGGCGTTCTCGGCTTTTTTTTATTTATTCTTTGAGTATTACAACATTATGCATCTATGGCTACGAAATCTTAGCTGCGAATTTAATAATTATAGCAAATACCTAATAATAGCCACAAAAATTAGAATTCTGTGGCTATTTACAAAATTATAAAATTTCTTTGCCACGAAAACTAAGTTGGTAAAGCTAATTCCTCGTATTAGCTATACTTTCTAATAATCGTGGCAATAGCTACATAAATAGCTATAATTTTATTGCTACAAATAAAATTTTGTAGCTAATCATAAAATTTTGCCATGCATCAATAGTTACTTTAGCAATAGTAACCTTTTAGCTACAATAAATTATTTGAAATAAAATATTGCTAAACGAATACTTTTGTTTCAAGTTTCAAAAAGTTGTGGCAGTATTAAATGATATAGCCACAAATTTATTGCTATAATTGAATTAATAGCTAATAAATAATTTTTTGTCACGAGTTGAAACTTACTATAACTATAATAACTTTTTAGCCACAATAAAATATTTGAAATAAAGTATTATAGCTAAATGAATATTTCTGCTCCAAGTTATAAAATGTAGTGGCAATATAGGTTAAATTAGCAACAAATTTCTTGCTATAATAAAATTTCGTAGCTAATCATTAGTTTTTGCTACGAGTTGAAACTTCATATAGCAATAGTAACCTTTTAGTCACGATAAATTTTTTAAATCAAAATGTTACAAAATAATAATTTTGCTTCAAGTTCTAAAAAGTCATACCAATAGTTGGCTTAATAGCTACAATTATTTGTCACGCTAAAATGATACCACAAAATTGATAAGATAAAATTTTGTAACTGATTATTAGTTTTTTACTCCATAAGCTAAATCTGGCCACATTAAATATTTGAACAACATTTTGTAGTCAAATAAATATTTATGTTCTAAAATAAAAATATTTAGATAAAAGTTAAAACTATTTGTCATGACAAAACTAATAGCCACACATTTAAAATGACGATAAACTTACGAGTTAATTATAACTTTTTTCGTATACTTAGGATTGTCACTGCAATAATAGTATTTTAACCACAATAAGTTATATGTACAAAATTTCATAGGTGAATATTTTTATTTCAATGACAAAAATAAGAGTTGCTCAAACAATATCAAGTTATGAAAATTCAATTTTAACTATAAAAGTTAGATTTTCTCAAAATAATTGAAAATATTATATATAAATTGAAGTATTAATAAACTTTAAAATAACAAAAACTAAATTGCAAAAGTTAATCTTCAATAATAGATTATTTGTATGCCTATTTGCACCCTCAAAACTTATCAATTTACTTTTTATTTATCAAACTCATATTTTATTTTATTGCAACATGTTATATTTGGACCGTAATTATATAGATTTGGTGTAAAATTCAAGATATATTAACATATATAGAGAATTTATGTCTACTTAACTATTTTTAATGTAAGTACTTAGAGTAATTTCTTATATTTAAGATTTATTTTTAAATAAGTCTTCATATATTGATTTCATATGTGAATATTTTTATTTCAATGACAAAAATAAGAGTTGCTCAAACAATATCAAGTTATGAAAATTCAATTTTAACTATAAAAGTTAGATTTTCTCAAATAATTGAAAATATTATTTATAAATTATAAATTGAAGTATTAATAAACTTTAAAATAACAAAAACTAAATGGCAAAAGTTAATCTTCAATAATAGATTATTTGTATGCCTATTTGCACCCTCAAAACTTATCAATTTACTTTTTATTTATCAAACTCATATTTTATTTTATTGCAACATGTTATATTTGGACCTTAATTATCTATATATGGTGTAAAATTCAAGATATATTAACATATATAGAGAATTTATGTATGTCTGGTACTTAACTATTTTTTATATAAGTACTTAGAGCAATTTCTTATATTTAAGATTTATTTTTAATTAAGTCTTCACATATTGAAGACTTTAAGAGTTGTTTGATATATATACACACACACGATCCTTAAATATTTTTAATAAGTACTTAGAATAATTTCGTATATCTAATGATTCATTTTAAAAATAAGTTCTCATATATTGTAGAAATTTGTGATGGTTTTGGTGCATTTAGTTTTGATAAATGACCAAATCTCCAAAATAGATACAATGAACATATTTAACACTACAAAAAATTTAAGAAATTATAATTCAAATTAATTTTTGTATAATTCTGCTATCGCTATTTACACAAAGAATTACGAAATTAATTGATACTTAAGTCCACCGGAAAACTAATTATATCATAATTCTTATTAAATATAATGGAATTATAGCTAATTAATGTGTGGATGACTAATTATATAATTATTTATTTTTTTCAAAATTAAATTGTACATCGAATATAAGAATTGAGAATTATATATGATAAAGATATAGGAAGAGGATCATGTTTCTCTTGTGACTATTATTTGATATTTTATAATGTTTACATAATTCTATATTATTAAGTTTCGCTTCAAAATTTAAGATTTTAATATGGGTGATATAGCAGTGTATAACAAAACTAACAACTAGTATCTCATAATTCATGTTTTAAAAAAAATTATACTTGTAATTTTCAATACATTTTAATTAAGTATGTAATTAATTTTCATTAGATTTGAATAAACAATATCAAATTTAGACAAGATGTATCTATGTACATATATCGCTAATTACACTCAATTTAGACAAATAGAAAAGTTGTTTATTTAATGGTTTAATACTATTTTAATAACTTAATAACTATCACAATCTAATTAAACGCTAAAATTAAGAAGTTAATATTATTGAAATAGGAATACATAACAAAACTAATAATAACGTATAGGACGAAAAAAAGTTATAAAGAATATAATATATTATAGAATATTTTTTATTTCATGCAAGTTAATATTTCTATTTTATTGGTATAAATTATATATTTAATCTTTTGCATTTTTCATGGATATTTTCTTACTTGCTTGCATTTGTTAGGAGTAGTATTTACGTTTCTAGAATTTATGGTATTTATAATATATTAAGTAGAAATAAAAGGAAGCAAATATATGTTTAAAAAAAAAAAAGGAACATAAAGGCCAATTGGCCCAAACTAAAATTGACAACAAAACCTAATAAAAACTTCATTCTCACTTTGTATTTCCCTTCCCTGCCGCCACCCCACATCCCCCTTTTTCCAGGTTTATTTTCTTATCCTGTTGCCTTGCGTTTTCCCCTCTTGTTGTATACTAAAAATTCTTGTAAAAGAATTATCTGGACATAGTTTTCTCTTTTGAACGCTATATTAGCATTTTTACAAATCAAATTTTCACCTTTGTATTAATTTTTTTTTGGTTCTCTCATTTTTGTGTTAATTATTATTTTTTATGAATTTACTGGGCGCATTTCAATTTATTCAATGCAAGAAGATTAAGGATTCAACGTTGATGCATAGAGTGAAAGTACTTTATCCTTGAATACAGAAGATCATTTGGTGGCGACATGTGAAATTCCCGGATCAAATATTTAGAACTTAGTTTTCTTTTGATGTGGAACTCTTCAGAATTTTATAAATTATAGTTAACGGTGCATAATTTGTATTATACTCCTATTAGTTTGACAAGAATGTGAGTTTGAGTTTTTTCTTATTATCTAGCAGCCTATTAACTAGTTGTTATGTCTCTTATAGAAGAGTTGCATACTTGTGGAAGTGTGGATATTATGTACTTTAAATAGACAATTGTATGTTTTAGAATTAATTTTTGAAACTATTTAGATGTCAACTTGTATAAAATAAGTGAAATTTAAGGTTTATTATTTTGTGTTTCTATGGTTTGATAAAAAATGTATGGATATGAAATATTTAAAAAATTTAAAAATATTTAATGAAGTAAAAAAGAACAACAGCAACGCATAGGACAGGAAAATTTATTATCTCTAATAATTAATTTTTCATCAATAAAAATAAAATGTATAAAAATCTAGTTACCAAATAAAACATAATAAAAATATTTAATCATGGATATTTGATGATTTATGGCTATGAAATTATGGGTTGGTAGCTAAATAAAGATACTATAATATAATCTAATATGTGAGCATAGCTACGTATTTGAATTTTGTAGCTAAATAAATAATATTTTTTGCCACAGTATAACCCTTTGTAAGTATAGAAGATAGCTACAAAGTTGATTTATCGTGGCAAAAGAATAAAATCATTAGCTATATATATACATGTTGTGGCAAAAAGTTTTATTAATATAGTCACATCATAAAAATTCTTGTAGCAATAAGTATTAATTCTTAGCCATGAAATGTTAAAGTTTGTAGTTAACTTTTAGTTACGCTACTTCTAGCTATAAATGCTATGAAAAAAATTATTATGGCTAAAGTGTTTAGCCACGCAAATATTCATGTTCAACTACAACGTACTTCGTAGCTGTATATGCATAATGTTGTAGTAGAGGAACTGGTATTTCTTGAAGAAGAAACCATTGTACGTTATGGAACCGTGGGATGATTCGTGGCCATGAGTACCTCGATATACAATAAAATTATATAAAGTATGAATGAAGGAGGTTGATGCGTATAAGTAAAGGTTTAGGCGGCTAAATTCGTGGCCATGAGTACCTCGATAACCAGCAAAAGTTATGCTGAATCGTGGGATTACGCGTGTTCGGGGCATTAAATGCGGAGAGACATATGTCTAATCAACCGTCAAAAGCTTTTCAGAGGGAATCAGAGTAATTTCCGCCAAAAAGAATATTTCTACCAACTTTGCGGTGACACAAAGTTATGTCACCGGAAAGCAGGGGAACTATCTGTATAGGGTAAAATATGCTATGCTAAGTGGTTGCATAGGAGACTGACACTTGGAGCCGAAGACGGAGGATAGTCAAAATCGAAGGCAGCTGTTCCATTTGTCCCCAAAAAGAATGACTCTCATAAAAATGCAATAAATATCTGTCATCCGGTAGCATTTAATGGAGAATATTCTACAACATTTAGTACACTGCCCATTACAAAGAATTTGTTATTTATGCTCACCGTTACACATTCTTCAATGGCCCTCATAATTGCCATTAAAGGCGGGCATGATCCTAGGACCTTGTTCCCTAGGTGTAGTTATAAATAGTGAGCTTTGTTATTATTGTAAACGACATAAATTTTCTGGCAAACTCATGCTATAATCGATTCAAAGCTTTACATAAGTGTATCTTCTCATTCCTTGATTTCATTGTTGTTGTGCCCGGAAGCTCTGCTCCCGGAATTACTGTTTCTGTTATTTTGCCTTCATTTCAAGGCTAAGTATTGCGTATTTATTCAATTATTTTATTATTTCAGGATCGAATTATTAACTTATCTAGAAATCACGTATAAACTCAACTATATCGTTTTACGGGTAAACAATATTATAAATGTGTATAAATAAAATCTATTGAAATAAAACTTCCAAACAAATAAATAGATGGAGCAATATCAAGTGGATCTACCTTTTGAAAGCAGATGCAATCTCACCTCATTAGTGTTATTTATGGCTTGAATTATTTCCTTATATTTTTAGGAAATCATAATTCCTATAGGTTGAGGAAACTCATTATTTTAATAAATTTAGAAAAGAAAAACTTATTATCCTTGTCGGATTGAAAAAACCTTTCTATGTATATAGGAGTTGTAGTTGGAGATTTACTATAGATTGTATTGTGTTTTTCTTCTTATTTATAATGAAAAACTCTCTATGTTTTTAATTCTGGAAGGAAGACCGATTCATGAGATCTTTCCAGATACGGATTTTTCAAGCATAGTGGACCATCCATTTTTCTGTCCTTCTACAGTACACATGCCCCGATCGAGAATTAGATTTAGCCGAACCTCCTTAAATCCTTTTTTTTCTCTATTTGTTTTATGTGTAATTATATGCTAATTAATTCACGATCTTCCTCAATAATTAGTTTTGGTTCAAATTATATACGTGCATATATTTATCGCATTTACTGTACACTAAAAGATTTTGGAAGCACCTTTGTATGAGATCTGATCAAGTGAGAGTTGCCAATATAGAATAAGAGTTCTCTTTTCTTAGCTCAATACCAACAAACATCAATCAAAATACATTCTCAGATCAATGAGGCTTCCGATGGTGGAAGACACAAAAAGGAGTTAAGCGGCTAAGGCTGGAATATAATTTATTACACTGGTAATGTAGATAACATTTTCTCTATTATAACATATTATTAATTTATTGTAGTAGCTAAGCTGATTTAAGTTTTATAATTACAAATTTGATATTTAATGAATGGTTCTGGATAATCATTCTTAGATACTTTGATCGTGTAAAAATTATTTTATTAGTATATAGAGATTAAATTAACTCGTACAGTTTTAGGTGAGATAAGCTAATAAGGTGGGGCATAATGAGAAGTCTGCTCCCCATTCTTATGAGATACCGCCAACGACAAATCCTAATATTTTCCCAAAACAATGAGGATTTTTCACGCATACGTTAATCAAACTGCTTAATTTACAAGCCAAAAAAATCTATACGTAAACCATTAAGCATATTAGTTAGGAGCAGTTTAATTCATTTTCACAAAGTAATAGTTAACTTATTATTTGATGTTTTACATAAACAACAACAATAATAAATCCAGTGAAATTTCACAAGTGAGATCTTAGAAGAATAGTGTACGCAGACCTTATCCCTACCTTAGGAAGATAGAAAAGTTATTTCTAATAGACCCTCAGCTTTTTAATATTTTACATAAGAACTTAGTTCATCGATGCAAATGATATCGGTGACATAGTAATCTTTTTAATAAGTAATATTATAGTGACAAGGTAATCGTGTTGACAACAAAAGAAATTAAAAGCTTCTCTATTAATTCTCATTACAATGATAATGACTTCTTGAAAACTGAAAGCGTAAGTTACTTAAGGTGGTCATAATACATGCAGCCTCCATCCCTATCATTATGCTACTATTACAAATAAAATCTTCATAAGCAGGCAATGCTATGATGGTTAGTTACACAATTAATGAGGCTTTATTCCTATTGCAAGTTTTAAGTCCAAAGAGTTATAATATAATCTTTAATGAGAATATGAATGTGATGCCTACTTAGGGTAGGAAACAGGTCAAACAGAATTGACAAGCTTCTAGACTAGCTAGTAAGCTTTTGAAAAATAAGGTGTATATGTCAGCACAAGTAAATTTCATATTGAAACGAGAGAAGGAAAGTGAAGAGTTTTATAAGAAATAACATAACTTTATATAATACGCATTTTTTATCACAAAAAATGATCAATTTATCACAACACAGATAAATCGTTATATCTCTTTAAGTATACATGGATTTTGCATTACCAGTTTAAAGTAACTCTAGTGATAACAAGCCAGAACTGGATTATTACCAAGTGAAATTCTTAATTTGGGAGAAAAGAGATAAAAGAAAAAAAAAACAATCTGAGTATAATTTTATATAATTCCCTAAATAGTGAACTGGAATAGAGAGGGTTATTTTATGAAGAATACCTAGAAAATTAGTTTTAAATATTATGGTTATAAAATTATTTGCATTTACGATAAGTCAAAAAGAAAAGCAATCGAAAGAGAAGCTGATTTTTCAATAGAATTTTTAAAAATTCACATACAAATCTTTCTGATTAAACATTTACCTTTTCCTTTTAGAAAATTACATTACCCTAATAAAAAGAAATCCTTTTTCTTTAATGTGCAACAACAGAAAAAAAAAAAAAAAGTCAAATAAGGCATAAGCAACTTTCATATATAAGCCACCAATTCCCTATTTGTTTATTAAGAACAATAAACAAATTCAATGAATATGTCTAAAGATAGTTCTACGAATCAGATCTGTTTTCTTTTGGACGTCAATATTGTTTTTCCAATATCCATGTACTTGTTTGCGAAACTTCTAATACTTTGCCTACTTTTTAGGTAACTTGAAATTAAGAGAATTACTAGCATTAAAAAGTTAACGATCAATTATCCATTACAAAGAAATATAGTTACACGAAATATATATAGGTGTAAATTTTGATAGGAACCCATACCTGATTAACAAATTTAAAAAGGAACAAATTGAGGAGATGAGGTCGACAAATGTTTTACTTTCAAATGGGCATCTCGGTAGAGCAAATAGAAATGACACCACGCATCCACTCGCTGTTATTTAAGAATTGCTCAAGTACGATGTGAATTTTAGTTTTTTTTAATTAAATTTTTACAATAAAAATATTTTAAATTGTTCTGAAGTAAAAAGATTTAGTTTAAAACTTTAGGATAAAATAAGTATTGACTAATCTTCATATGCTATTTCTAAAAATAGTTATCTGTGCATTTGCCCCATAAACCGACGGTTGCGTATTGTATGGAGAAGAATGTTCTTTTTTATAAAATATTTTCTTGTAAAAGAAGTAAGTTTGAAAGATCTTTTTCTGATTATTTCTAGTCACTAGCGTTAGGGTACGCGCTTTGCGCGTGTTTTCAATATCAATAAATATACCGTCTTAAAAGATTAAAATACGTAGCATTAAACAAAGTGTTTGAGATACAAAAAAAAAAAAGTGAGTTCCTAAAATTGATAAAATGTTAATTCCGCTTTAGCTAGTTCAATAAAAGAAGAAATTATGTATCTTATAAGTCCTTAAAATTAATTATGTGGAATATCTTATAAAAATTATTATTGTTATTGTATCTAATATCGAAACAGTAAAGTAACACAAAATTACTTGACATCATCAAAGATTTGGCAAATAAAACAAATTTAAAAAAATAATCTCTTGGTCTTTTTGAGATTTGGGAATGAGTAAATTTGTCCTATGGCTCTTAGAAATAAGGTACATATGACTAAAGTCTACGAATAATTAATATTAAATTAACATTTTACAACAAATAACTAAATACATTAAAAAGATATAGGGAATTCAATTTGTAGGAATGTTTAAAAAACAAAATGAACGACAACTCATATAGAATATATGTTGTCTTTCTACTATTTTTATCTTTTTTGTTTCAAGTTTACATTTTTACCAGTTTGACTCTTAATATTACACAATAACTGATTTTACTCTATTTCTTATTTTTTCACTTTTAATGCACTTCTTATGGTACAAATATATGTATCCTAGGAGTTTTTTCCATTTGAAAAATACGTTTACTTATTTTGGAAAAAAAATGAATTGCATTCTTTTGCTTCTTAGCTAATTTTATTATTTGACTACTTATTTAAACATTAAAGAAAATATTTTTTCATTAATTTAAAGCTTAATATTAACTCATCTCAAGTTTTAGTTTAGCTGTAATTACAATTTGGGTAATGTCGGAAACTCCCTCCGTAATTCTCTTTATAAAACAAACTTCTATTGCAGTTTGAGAATTACGCTCACCTTTTTTATTTTAATTTTTTATAGCGAAACAAAGTTCACATGATAAAAGATAATAACATCTATATAATGTTCCAAATTGTCCTTCAATGACATTATATCTTAAATGCTAAATTTAGTAACATAAAAATATTTATATGAGTTTAAAATACAAGTTTTTGCACTTCTAAAATGATAAAAATGGGGATTACCACTCTTTCATTTCACGCTCGAATTTTAACCTATTCCACTCATATTGCGTATTTGTTTATCTAAATTGGATATTGATCTTTAGAAATGAGATATATTAATTTTCTTTCTATTCGATTGTTCTTTTTAATTTATTTATTAATATTATAAAATTATTAATGTATGATGAAAATAAACCCCTGATTTTACTATGCCAATATATATTAAGAATTAAATACCTTAATTATGTTATATTATACAAGACATTAGAAGGAAAATAGCCCCAAAAAGTTATAAGAAACAAAAACAAAATATTTCAACTCACTTTTAAAAAAGAGTCCTGCGTATGTCAAAAAAATGCTTAGACAAATTTGTCGAAAAATATATTGGCTAGTATCATTTAAAATTTCAAGAAAAAAAAATCAATTAACGAAAAAAAGAAAATTATAATTATTGTTTTTTCAAATTTTATTAATAATTCAGTATTGCTTTTAATTTTGCGAAATATAATGAGTATTTTACTTTTGTGTTATATATAGCTTATGTGTCCCTATATTTAGTAGCTTTAAAGTAGTGTTAATCTGACGGAAAAAAAATATTACAAATATGAGTTTTTAATTTCTAAGTTTTGAATGATAAAAAGATATATAGTTTACTACAACTTTAACGTTAATGGGCTTTAGATAAAGAAATCTATATAAAATAAAAGTTTAATTGCTTTTGTAATCCTAAATATTAGGATTCTCAACATAATTCAAATATGAAAAAAATTTAATAATCAAAATTATAGTTGATTTCAATGTCCCAAATATTAGAAAAATAATTAAATGATCAATCTTACATGTTAGGAAAAAATTTAAATTACTACTTTATCAAGTGTGAGCTCTATTTTTAAGGGGTAAAAAAGACGAACGACATTTTGCTAAGGGCCTTCGTGCTTTTAACATAGTACTAGTATTTATGAACGTGCGTTGCACGTTAATAATGGCCCATGATGATTTAAATATTTATTTATACGAAAGAACAATAAAATTTGATTAATAAGAGAAATTTTATGTATACTAATACAACAATCATCTAAATGCCGAAAAATATTATTGTATTAGCATAATATATGAATTTAAAATAAAATGACACCATCAAAACTAACACGAATGATCAATTTTGTCATGTTAGTTAGATAATTATGTATTATAATTTAAAAGTATTTAATGTGATGGTATGTTAAAGAACACTTTTTTGTGGGCAATATCTTTTTGTATATGTTTCCTCCAACAACTTTGGGTGCTATGCCTTAACCAGAACTCTTGTTCTCGATCTTGATATCTCTCTTGAAAGTGCAACATACAGTTGTTCGTGCAAGACAACAGATTACGGTAAATATAGTCCAATATTTTGGATGTTTGTCCTTGTACTTTATTTATTATATTTGCAAAACATAAACATACTAAAAATTATTTTCATATAAATTTAAAAGGATATTCCTTAGTTTCGGACAACGAAAGTTGAATTCAGGGATAAGAATATACTTAGAAGCACATTGACCAGTACATAATTTTTGCATGTGTGACATTATTGTCAAAACTTCTATATACCATATGTGTGCTATTACATAAGCTATTCGGCGTATTTAAGTTTTTCGGTAGCATGACAGGCACATTTTTCTTCAAAATCAACCTATATATAATGGAAGATCGACTTAGTCTATTATATATAGGCTGACACCAACATATGTAAGAAATAATAAATTTGACAACAAACATGTATGGTAAAAAGCCGTTTGGTATTAAAGTATTTAGGTATTCTTCTTAGTAGTAATTATTGGTATCATTTTCTGCTGAGCCAAAAACAGAAAAATATTTTGTTTTTACTATAAAATTTTGCAATCAACCTTTTATTTAGTTAATCAACATATTTATTTCTGCTATCTAAGATATCTTTTTAATTATATCATGCGATTTGCACAAAATACATTTTAATCTAATGATAGAAATATTTCTCTTATTAAATGCACTACGATTACCATTGGAATTAATAACCAAGTGTTCAGGAAGAACCAAAACATCTTTTATTGGATGCTCTTATTCGATTTCGACACTGAAGCAAGAATACTGAACCAAAAGTCATTGTTATATGATAATCATATACACAATACAGAATAAAGTGAATATAGTGGTCTGATGATAGCATTAAATCTCAAAACAATAAAAGAGTTGATTGAATACGTGATGCGGGAATAACTGTAGTTTTGCAAAAATAACTACCGTCTAAAAATGGAGAAAATCATTTCACATCTAAAAATAATCTACAGTTTTCTTTTATTGAAAAAATATTTCTATAATTCACGAAACGGATGAAAAATATTTTCGTCATGCTAAGCATACTCAACAAATCCTACTAAACCAACTTATGCCACCTGCTACCTGAGGAATGTCTATTTAATACAGCGTTGCTCATTTGACACGTACTTAATTTGCTGCCATATTTGATCGACGCTTATGTCATATCATACTTTTTTTGGTCTTAATAATTCAAAGTTCTGATGATATCACATGCTCTAAATCAGATTATTTAGCATCGGATAAGGTTCTACATTCAACGCAATACAGTATTGCACTGCAACCTGTTTCAATGCAGTCAACCAAACAAAAGTTTACAGATTACACATGTACGAGTCTAAATTTTAGTGAATGCAATCTTTAAATATGTTACATTAAAATCGTTGCATGACGTGTTTACAATTTAATAGTTGTTAAACTTTTGTTAACTTTTGAGATGGTTATCCCTAGGATTTATGAAAATGTTCGAGTCTTTAAATTCAAAATAGAAAATGTCCGCCTTTTTCTATTTCAATGAAGACATATTGATAACTCTTTCTTCATAGGAATAATAACTCTTTCAGACCCATTGGTAGCACTCTTTACTAAAAATAGCTTTAGATAAGGCATCGGAAATATCTTCTCCCAATTTCCAAGATTGGTAGCGCATGAGTTTCCATTTTTCATATGTCCTCGTCCTAAGGTTGGCGTGTTAAAGAGAGCATATATGGAATCTTCTTCAATCTTTCGTTTGGCTTTCGTCTTGTCCATTGTTATTTTCCTTCTTACAAATTCATGGTTTCATCTACACAAAACAAGCTTGTTTTTGAGCTCCAATACCCATTTTCCACCAACTTTTAAGACTAGGAAAACCAAGTTTGATTCAATTTTAGAAACACCAATTTTCAAAGTCAAGAACACTTTTGATAGCAGCCCATCACACCCTTTGGATCCACTAACTATTCAAGAAATCAACAAAGCCCAAATCATTATTTGTTCTTATAAGCCCTTCTTAGGTTCTTTCCCTTCTATTCGTTCTTTGTCACTAGATGAGCCTGAAAAAGTTCAAGTCTTAAATTGGAAGTATGGTGACCCTCTTCCTCCTAGAAGAGCATTTGTCATTGCATGGGCCAATGGCCAAGTTCACTTGCTCATTGTGGACTTAAACTTGGGCCAAGTTATAAGTCATGTACAAAATCCCGGATCGGGCTATCCACCGATATCCATTGATGATGTTCGGGTTGCTATACGGGCCACATTGTCCAATTAAGAATTCAATAAATCCATTGTCGCAAGAGGAGTTAATTTTTCGGATTTGGTTTGTACTACGCCTTCGGGCTGGTTTGGGCCCGAAGAAGAAGGAAAAGGATCATGAAAGTTCGATGTTATTCGAACCAAGGCACTCCTAGTTTCTATATGAGGCCCATTGAAGGTCTCATAGTAATTGTTGACATTGACAAAGGTGAAGTAATCAAAATTTTGGACACAAGTCCAAAAATTCCAATTCCAAATGGTGAGAACACGGACTACAGATATATGTCACAAGACATGCCTCCACAAATGGAACCACTTAATCCAATTTCAATTGAACAGCCCAAAGGTCCAAGTTTTACGATTGAAAATGGACACAATGTTAAATGGGCCAATTGGGATTTTCACCTAAAGGCAGATCAACGAGCAGGAATAGTCATTTCTAGGGCTCGAATTCGAGACTCAGAAACTGGTGAACCAAGAAGTGTAATGTACAAAGGATTTGTTTCAGAATTATTTGTGCCATACATGGACATTGATGAAAATTGGTATTTTAGATCATATATGGATGCTGGTGAATTTGGGCTTGGGGCAACAGCAATGTCACTTGTGCCACTTAATGATTGTCCAAGATATTCCTATTTTATGGATGGGCTTTTTGTTACTTCTGATGGTAAGCCATTTGTTCAGCCCAATATTATTTGTGTGTTTGAGAGATATGCTGGTGATATTAGTTGGAGACATTCTGATCTTCCCATTCATGGCTTTGAGGTAAGAAATTGCCAATTCTCAAATTAGTATGTTATTAAATCCTATAAAAGAGAGAAAAATATGTTCATTTTTTTTTTTCTAACTTTTTTAGGAGCAAATAAGAGAAGCAAGACCAAAGGTGACTTTAGTGGCTCGAATGGTTGCATCGGTTGGAAATTATGACTACATTTTCGATTGGGAATTTCAAACTGATGGTTTAATTCGTGTTACGGTAATTACTTGCTTAGTTAAGTCGATATGAACTCGTGACACTGAAATTAGAATTGTGATTTTTTGACTATAAAGTTGGTTAAATTCATAAATAGGTTGGCTTATCTGGAATGCTAATGGTAAAAGGGACTCCACAAGAAAGCACAAATGAAAGTGACATATTTGGGCCATTAGTTTCAGAGAATGTGATTGGTGTGGCCCATGATCATTTCATCACATTTCACTTGGATATGGACATTGATGGCCCAATTAACTCATTTGTAAAGGTTGATCTTGTGAAGGAAGAAAACCCATCAGCAAAAATACCAAGAAAAAGCTACTGGAAAGCTAAAAGGCAAGTGATTGAGAAAGAGAAAGATGCTCAAATTAAGCTTAAGCTTTATGAGCCATCTGAATTTCATTTCATTAATCCTTTCAAGAAATCAAGAATAGGAAATCCGACAGGGTACAAGATTGTTCCAAAGGGTAATGCAGCTAGTTTACTTGATCTTGATGATCCACCTCAAGTTAGGAGTGCTTTCACTAACAACCAGGTATGAACTGAGCTGAAGACATGTTTAAGTAAATAAAAGTGTGTTTTTTCTAATGACTTATACTTTCAAATAAAATGATCGGGCACTTCAACATGGTATTAAAACTTGATGGGGTTCTTTTCATTTCATCGAAATAAGGTTATTAAAAGCTAAAAGTTAGCTTTAGGCTCTTGTCTTGCAACGAAAAAAAGATCGCTTTGTCGTCATTGTGGACTTCTATTAATTGAATTAAACTGTTCAGAAAAGATTGGTATTATTATACTTGTTGTTATGTTCTATGGTTGCGCGGACTTTCTAAAGTACTTGCGCACTCATGTCAGATTCCCCAATAATACAGTACTTTTGAAAGATCTGGCACGCATCCGACGATATTTTCGGAGAGTCCGAGCAACATAAGTAATGTTACTAATACTGCAATTAACATTTGTTTCTGAATGATAGATATGGGTAACTCCATACAACAAATCTGAACAATGGGCTGGTGGGCTGTTAGTTTATCAAAGCAAAGGAGAAGACACACTTGCTGTTTGGTCCAACAGGTATGAAAGACATGGTAGTAGTTTTTTGACTAGTTAACATCAAAAGCATCTAAATCACTCTCTTAATACATAAACTAATAAACCAAACTATACCTAATGATATAAATAAGTCATGTAAGTTGGTTAGAAAAGGACCACTACCATATAATTTGCCATAAAAATGAAGGAAAAACCTAGGCCAAAATTATTGAGCTTATGATCATGAAATATTTATTGTTTTATTTGACAGAAATCGTGAAATCAAAGAGAAGGATATTGTATTGTGGTATACGTTAGGATTTCATCACATACCATGTCAAGAAGATTTTCCGGTTATGCCAACTGTTACCTCTAGCTTTGATTTGAAGCCTCTCAATTTCTTTGAAAGGAATCCAATACTTAGGGCCAGGCCCAATTTTGATGAAGACTTGCCTGTTTGTCGGTTCACTAATTAGTGATTTTTTTTTTGGAAAATTTACGTGACACATCAAACATATATACTATATTTATGTAGTTATACTTTTAGCAAATTTATCATTTGTAGCTATTTTTGAAATTTATAGAAATCCATGAAACAAGTGATTAATTATTTTGAACTGAAACAAAAGAGCAACAAGCTTTCGTAGCTTAGTTGGTTAGAGTGTTTGCTTAAGTTGGCAGCTTTCTTTTGTCTTCATCACCGCCTAAATAAGAGCATTTGGTTTTCTTTAATTCGCTTTGGTTGTATTTATTGCACGAATAAATATAATCGATACAGGTTGTATCATTTGTATACACCCATACAGGTCCTTTAATAAATAGTAATTAGACAAATTATAATTACTAGGCTCTAAACTATATCGCTTTATGAAAATTTCTCTTTTTTTTTCCTTATTTTCTGTTACTAGCTATTTCACATTTTCATTTTTGGAGAAAGTTAACAGTAGTAAGATGCAATTGTTTTGCACTTCCTTACCCTCCACCTGCACCTTGGTTCTAATATGAGAGCGATTTCTTTTTAAAGAAAAATTATTATAGTTATTGAAATCGTAATATGGCCGACTCTTCCTCAAATACCGCACTCACGCATGGTAAAAGTGTTGTGCATTGGATTGGTGAGGAGAAGCTGTACTTATATATATTGCATATTTATAACTCTACAATTGTGTTGAAATTGCAATGAAAATGCTCAGCGTTATTGTTCAGGGTTACAACAGAATTATAAACCAGACACCTTAATAGTAGCGATACCTTCAATAGGGGCGGAACTAGCATAAATAATACGAGTTTGACCGAATCCATTTGTTGGTATCGATACAGGTGAATGAGAAATGGTGGGATAAAAAGTGAAGGGAATGTAAAAGGTCCTTTTTGTTTTGGTTAAATCATTTGTCCCACATAGGAAAAAGAAAGAAAAAGAGAGGTGTATATATTACGTTACACCTTCTCTAATTGCTAAAAGGGTTGAAGGGGCAAGGACCCCATTCGCCGTTGTCGTCGCTCTCTCGGCTTGAATTTGTCAAAGATTGATTGATTATCTTTTTGGACAAACTTTTCTTAATTATTTAATTATTTAATAAATAGGAATCCATCCGTCGACCCTGATCCGCGCGCCATCCGCGACCCGCGACTTATGACCGACCCGATCCGTTTTCTCTCTTCCCGGATTTTTTCGAATTTCCCTCCAAACATGGTGACTGATCTAAATGGTTGCAAACATTCAGAATCAGTACCTCCAACGGCTATAAATTCTAGATTTTTTTTCCCACAATTCACACGAATTGATTTGCATTCTAACTTTCTGAAAAAACTCTCTTCTTTATTCTGTGTGATATACTGCTGTTGAGTGGTTCGCTGTTATCGGAATTTGGAGTACTACTATTCTGGTAAGATAATCGTTCTATCCTGGGAGGAGATATTTCATCAACCTCGAGTATTGTGAGGGGAATAATTTTCTTAAGGACACACTTTGAACTAAGTGGGCTCGATTATATTCTGAAAATACTTCTACACTGTTTCCATTCTTCTCCAGTTTCTACTGTTTACTGTTTTTGTTTCTACACTGATTTTTACTAAGTGTTTGACAGATTGTTTAAAAGTTATTTAAAACGTATACAAATTATTATTGCGAACACCATTTGCTTTGGTCAAAATCATATATTTGTCTTAAAAAATTCATTAAATACATATAAATTATTAATTTATAGCTCAGTAACTTTAATTAAATACAATCCTAAACTCATAAACGTAAATCTTGACTCCGCCTCTAACTTTTACTAGCCTAAATCTGCCTCTGCTCATCCTCATAGTTTGCCTCACATGAAAATAATTAAAAAATAGTAACAGTTACAAATCTTGTAATGTTAATTTAATTTGGATAATTAAATGAGTGCTTGCATCAGCAGTTCATAAGCATCTCATTCAGCAATTCATAAATATCTTTTCTCAATCAGCTTTCCACTCCATATGATCATACATGGATTTCCACAAATGTTGGAAGTCGAGATGCAAGTTGCTCATTTGTGGAGCCCACCACCAATATTCAGTCCAAGGACTCCAAAATTTAGAGGGATTGTTACACCCGTCAAATTTAATATTTGTTTTTCTAGTCATTATATATAAATTATATATAATTATGTATATATTATACATGAATTATATATATATATATATATTTATTATATTCGTCGACTATTTTTAATTTAAGAAATTAGATGAACGACGAAGTAGATTAATTCTTTAAAATTGAAATAACCAAAGCAGTACACATTACTGCTGAAAAAGAAAGAAGGCAGGCTAGTAATTAAGTTATTACTCTCTCCGACTATCCGTTTTCAATTATATTTTCTTATTGATTTGCTAAAAAGAGAATGATATATTTATATATATATAAATAACTTAATTTTAAATTATTTATTTTACTTTTAGTAAGAAGTTTTTAAAGTTATAAAAATATTATAACACATTTACGATCATAATTTCAAAAGTCTTCCTTTTAGTAAATCTAACAACTTAAAAGTTTAAGAGTATTTATCTATAGCACTTTTAGCTCTCTCGCGTAAATGTCTCACTTAAAAAGAAAAAAAAAATTGACTTCTAGTTTTTAAAAAATATATAATAATTCATAAATAGATTTTCTTAGTAAAAATAGCATGGGCTAGACAGTTTTCAGACCGGTAATTGAAAAATAGTCATCATTTGCAAGTCATTGTAAAATAGCTACTATTTTACTGCAACACGAAAAGTTCCAGCATAATATACTGGAGAGGAGCACCTGTGTATGAACTTCCAGTATATTATGCTGGAATATTTTCCGAATTTTGAATAGTATTTTCGTTCAAATTTATCTTTACATGAAGAGCGACTAAATTTTAATTACTTTTAAAATTGTAAGTATTTTTCAGTTACCATTTATAAACTCGACTATTTTTGAGTTTCACCTGATTTCTCAAGTGTTTTATTTTATGTAATCCTCTCTGTCCGAAAAGTAAGTGTTTTACTTTATAGTTTAAGCTGTTCCAAACTTCTGTCCACTTTGCATAACACACTTATTCCCAACTAAACACTTGGTCGGCGTTCTATTATCGTTTGCAATTTATTTTAATAATGAAAAGGTTCAAATTGGGCTGTCAATAATGTTCGTGAAAAGCAACGATCAACCCCATAATGACGAAATGAGTAGATATACACTCCCATCTTGGTAAAGTTTGATACAAAATATACTTTGATGAAGACATGCACTAAACTTTTACCATACAAGCTAAGTTAAGCAATAAATTAAAGATCATAGCATATCAAAATGACAGATTCCAAAAAGAAAAAAAAGATACCCAGAAAGAAAATAATTCATAACCAATAAATTAAGTCCATCTCTCATACGTAAGTTGGCACGTCGCATTCATGCAATAACCATGATATATTTCTATATATACTTTTTCTCTGTTGTTTCTGATTTTTCTATTTAAAATCTGCTTGTACACTAGCTATTTCTCTAGCTAGCTTTGTGTGTATATATATTTTAACACCATAGCCACCACACGAACTGAGTAGCTGAGAAAATTAACAAAATTAAACATAAGTAGAAATGGAAGGAAGAAACTTCCTTAGATATCTTTTCTTTCTCATGAGCATAATTTTGCTCTTATTTTTCACCTTTTTAAACTTACCATCTCCTCTTCCTCACACAGCTCAGTTATTGGACTGCACTACTTACTCCCCATGGTGCAGTTCAAGAAAACATTTTTCTCTCTTGCATCCCAGCAAAGACAAAAAACACTACGTGAATTTCCCAAATCACCCTTTAGACCCACTAACAATACAAGAAATTCAAAAGGTGAAAAAAATTATTAACTCCCTCGAGGATTTTAAAATAAAGGGTAGTTATGTACTTCATTCGGTGGTACTTGAAGAGCCAGAGAAAAAAGTGGTGTTAAATTGGAGCAAAGGTCAACGGCTTCCGTCGAGAAAGGCGTCGGTCATTGCACGTGCACACGGTGATGTGCACGTGCTCACCGTGGACATTGAAGCAGGTCATGTGACCCGCCGTGAAATGGATCATCTTTCGGGTTACCCGATCTTGACGATCGAGGATATGATCACGGCGACAGCTGCCCCACTTGGTAACTCTGATTTTAACCGTACGATTATTCAGCGTGGTGTTGATTTGGCTGATCTTGCTTGTTTGCCTATCTCCACTGGTTGGTATGGTGAGTGTCAATTTTCTTATATTAGAAGTTTGATGGTGAAATTCTTACTATCGTTACAATTTAGGTGTGTTTGTTTTTGGTTTGAGCATGATATGATAAAGTTTGTCTTATTGTATTCAATAAAATTGGCAAAACGGAGATGAACTTGAATTTAATGAATTAAACATTGTTTAGGATGAAAGTAGAGATCAACCTATTATATTTTTAAAAGTATGAATTCGGACTTATTTTTTGTTACAGTTATTGTAAATTTTTACACATAGTAAATCATACTACACATAAAAAGTGATGAACTCATATGAACTCGATGTTATAAAGTTGTATCCGGCTGATATACGTTTTTTTAATTATAATAAACTTATAAAAGTTTAGTATATGGAAAGTTTTCATTTTGGTGAAAGTGTTTCCGATTTTTAAACAATCAAAAATAGAAAATAATACAAACATCTTTTTGGTGAAATTACGAGTGATAAAAATTATTCTCACCGTGTTTACACTAAATTATATAGTAGTATAATAGTTAATTAAGTAATAAATTAATAAGGCCATAAATAATGTGTATTAGTTACTAATTTCGGTTTGGTGATGACATATGTGAAAATAGAAATATTATATAATCGTTGAGTTGATATAAAGATCAGATTTTGGATAAGTTTTTTCCATTATCAGTTGTCTCCCTTTTAGTTTTGTGACATCTGACATTAGATACACTTGTGTGCATACTGCAATATTTAATATGTCCTCAGTGGGAATGTAGTATAAGTATATTAAATACATTTATTATTACTTAATGTCTGCTTAATGATGAGATCCGTACTTAGCGGTTTTAATTAATATGTATACAATTGTTCATTGTTAATTTTGCTTTATTTTTACATTCAGGAAAAGTTGAGGAGAAAAGGAGAGTAATTAAAGTACAGTGCTATACAATGAAGGACACAATTAATTTCTACATGAGACCCATTGAAGGACTAACAGTACTTCTCGATTTAGACACCAAACAAGTCATAGAAATTTTAGACGAGGGAAAGAACATACCAATACCAAAGGCCGCCGACACAGACTATCGTTTCTCTACTCAAAAAAACACACAAAAACTAAACTTACTAAAGCCAATATCTATCGAACAACCAAACGGTCCAAGTTTCACTATAGAGGACAACCACATAGTAAAATGGGCAAACTGGGAATTTCACCTCAAGCCCGACCCGAGAGCCGGAGTGATTATATCCCGGGTCATGGTCCAAGATCCGGATACGGGGAAAATGAGAAATGTTATGTATAAAGGGTTTACGTCGGAGCTTTTTGTACCGTATATGGATCCTTCGGATGCATGGTATTTTAAGACGTACATGGATGCTGGAGAATACGGGTTCGGGTTACAAGCTATGCCACTTGACCCGTTAAATGATTGCCCACGTAATGCATATTATATGGATGGTGTTTTTGTGGCAGCTGATGGAACGCCATATGTTCGTTCGAATATGATTTGTGTGTTTGAAAGCTATGCTGGTGATATTGGATGGCGACACGCTGAATCTCCCATCACTGGCTTGCCCGTAAGTGAATTATAATATCTTTTAGGGTAATTTCAAGTAATCAGTAGCTTAGTTAGGAATGTTACTAATTAAGAATTTTTTGTCACAATAAAATAACTGAACCATGTATTTAATTGTTCAAATTAAAGAATATAAATGATAAGATCAAATTCCCGGCGTCAGGTTATGACGTCACTGACCTTGCCAATACTTTGCTACTCTATAAATTTTATGTTAAAAAAATAAAAAATGAATTCGGCAATGTGAAGTTTTTGACTATCTATATTTGAAATAAAAGCAGTTACAGTATATTGTAAGTAAACAAATTCAGTATCATAAGTTTATGTCCTATTGGCTTTTTGGCTACTACTATTATTTAGGTAGATATCTTATTCTGCGGTTAACTATGTCGAAAAACACACCAATTTTACTCCCTTCTTGTTCTCTTATTCTACAATTTCTCAGTAGTACATTAATTCCAAGTGGAACCATTTACTTGAAAATTGGATATAGAAGGTGGGCGGGGGTGGAGCCACATTAGAAGTTGTGTATTCGGTAAGATTTTAGTAATTTTGACTTAAACTTTATATTTGTAATAAAATTATTTAATATGCATAAATATTTTATTTCAAATTTAATAAGTAAAAAAATTATAATTTAAAACTCATAAACTTAAAATTTTGAATTTATTTCCGATTAGACGTGGGACACAGATTAACTTGTTCTTGTGCCCTTCTGTAACTTCATGACAAGTACCATTCATTTGGTCGATCGTGTCCACATTTAGCGGTTCAGTTAGAACTAAAATTTGTCTATACATCATATGTGTCAACACGGGTCACTGAACAAGTTTTCTTTCACATTTGTTTTTTTTTAAAAATTAAGTTATCTTTGACGTTTTTGTTATTTTTCGTTTGTATGAAACTTTGGGCAGATTCGAGAAGTGAGGCCAAAGGTGACGTTAGTGGTGAGAATGGCAGCATCAGTGGCAAACTATGATTACATTGTGGATTGGGAGTTCCAAACGGATGGACTTATCCGGGTTAAGGTTAGCACATAATCTTGAATAATTAATCTAAATTAATTAACCGTTCATTCAATTATTTAAATTAAAAATAATTGATGCGTATATAATAAGTATATGTATAATTTACATATAATCTATATTATATTAAAAGTACGAAGTCCTTAGCGAAATATCGTTCGCTTTTTTTATCCTTTAAAAATAAAGTTTACATTAGATAAAATAATAATTTAGTTATTTTTCTAATATGTAAGAATACTCATTTAATTATTTTTCTAGTATTTAAGATTACAAAATCAACTAAATTTTATATATTACATTCTTCCATATTTGGACTACGTAGATAATCTTAACATTTAGAACTTCAAATATATTAATATTTTATTTTATAAAAATTATTACACTAAATTATATATGAATGGTAAGAAAAGGAAAGAATTAAAAAGACTAACGAAAAAGGACGTAACCACTTGGTATTTAGAAGTTTACCCCTTTGGACATATACCAAGAATTAAATCAAAAAAGAAAGAGGACGAACGACGTTCTTGGAAGATAACGGAGTAACTTTTTATATATTTTGATTTAGGTGAAACTTTTACTAAAATACTTTAAAATATACAAGACTATTTCATTAACAATATTATTCTACATTATATCTTTAACTTTCAAAAGTTTTAAATTGACTATTATAATTATTTGGAATGTTGAGCAATTAATCAATAATAAACTCAAAATTATCAATTATTCTACCAAGATAATTTATGAGATCTACGATTTTTTTTAAATAATAATAAATTTAGTTGAATTAGTGGGTTTTTTTACTACAAAAATAATTATGATTTCTAAAAGGGCAATCGAATTTTAAAGTTCATTTTTGGTATGTAGTGATTCTCAAATCTGTGAGATCTTACAAAAATTTACTTCTGCTTTTTTTTTTTTTTTTTTTTTCCTTCTTCTTTGGAACATGACTTGCATGGACAATTTTCCACCCATTTGATTTTCTTACAATTTGACAAAAAATATTTTATTCAATAAAATATAATTATAATCGAATAATTAAAATTTGGTATGGGTTAATATTAAGAATTTAAGTCAATAAAACATAATTTATATCTTTTATTTCTGAAAATAAATAATTAAGTATTTGAAATAGCTAATTAGCAAAAAAAAATCAATTTTGTTCTTTTTCAAATTCATCATACAAGTAAAACTATCTTCAGGTTAACAAAAATCTTAGCTTAAATAGGGATGTTTCAATAAAAAAGACCAGCCATGATAAAAGAAATTAGAAAGTAAAGTAGAATCAATTATAATATAGTATTAAAAATTAACTTGGTTAAAAGTCAAACTAGAAGAAATAAGAATGAAACGATAAGTACTCAAAATTAGTTGACATTTATTATTATTTTCATTTTTCATCTATTCCCACAAATGACACTCTGTAGTTCTTTTGTATACGTAATAAGTTTTTGATTGTAAAATATACATTTGGTATTAGTCATTTTTATACATTACATTATTACTTAATTATTCAGTTTTTTCCTAGAAACTATATGACCTAGCCGTTCATCCCAACAGCTCAAAAAGAAAGATATAATTTTTTTTAGTTAGTGTTAATTTGATGATTGTTTGAAGAATTATAATAAAAATATATAACAATTTAGATCATGTTAGATTTACTATTATGTCACAAAAATAACTACAATTTTTGTAAGCTTACCCCAAACGATACGCCCTTCAAATTAATATAAAATACATGTGGTCAAATTTTTTACGTATGAACCATTTTTTTCTAAAACCTATATGACAAATCTCTTTATCTTAAATCTCTAAAAAAATATATAATTTTTTTTTATTGATCGCCTTTTGAAGAATCATAATAAAAATATATAATAAATAACGGAATTTAATTACCAAAAATAGATATATCAATCATCTTAGATTCAGTATATGTTACAGGAATGACTACAATTTTCTTAAGATTTTTCAAAAGATATGCCCTTCAAATTAAGATGAAATACGTGTTCTCCAATATGAAATGTCTATCGATCATTTTACCTTTTAAAAATAAATTTTAAAATTGCTATAAAACTAATTATTTTCAAATACAACGACAAATGGAGTTAATCAATATTAAAATTATTTAAATTCTAACCACTTGAATAATGATACATCAAAGCTAAATATACACTTTCAAATCTAATTCTGGGTCATTCTCTGAAGTAAATATATCATGGATGAACCATCTTTCAATTGTATTTTACTAGCTTACTTTAGTATTTTTTTTTTGAATGTCTTTTCTCATTTTCAGGACACTTTGAATTTGTGTTCGTCTCAAATTCATGATATTATTAGTTGTTTGCTACATGTGTGAAGTTCTATCCACTATTTATATTTTTAATGACTTTGTTTACTATTGAGACTGAGAAGAAAGCATGCTAACTTTATTTATTAAAAACTAGCATAAATTTTAAGTTGAATTATTAACTGATGATTGTGGATTTCTATGAGGCATTTTTTTCTTAATTAATTGAGTTAGTTATACATACAATATCAATATTAAAGATCAATGTCAGGAACTTATACTTTTATTTCATAATTTAGAAACTCATTGAGATAGGATACACGTGTGATGCCCGAACCTTGAACGATTTTTTTATTACACTGAACATAAAATTCTTATTGGATAAAAATTATAATTATAGTGAAATATTTAAAATTTGGGATAAGCTAATATTAAGATTTGAATCAACAAAATAAAGTTTCTCTTTAACTTTAAGAACAATCCTAATTAACCAAAAAAGTCTTTGATTTAACAAATTTTGCGAAAAATCTAAGTCATTTTTCCTGAAATTTATAGTAAATCGATTGTGATATAGTAGTAAGAGTCAAAATGTTAAAAATGCAAACGTTAAATAAGGATGAAATATTAGAAGATAAAATATATTAATTTTCTTTCTTTTGGTATTCATTCAAATAACTGACAACTCCCTATACTTTTTCACGTACAAAGTTACTTTATTTTAAAATATTAACTTAATGTAGACTATTCGTCTTGCTATTACTTGCTATCAAGGCTTCTTTCACTTTTTTTAGCCGAGGGTCTATCGGAAACAGTCTTTCTACCCTTCCAGGGTAGGGATAAGGCTACACACATCCTACCATTTCCAGACTTTACTTGTGGGATTATACTGGGTGGTTGTTGTTGTCGTTGTATTAATTTAATGTAGACATTTTAAAACTTCGCATTTTATAACTTGATTTACATGTTTTTCATATACACATATTTTATTGATTAATGCTAAGCACACGTGCAAAGACGTACACTAAAGCTAATATGTGTATAATGTGTGTAATTAGTGTATAATTTATGTATATTATAGAAAAACTAAAGAGTAAATCCCGCCGACTACTTGTGTAAAAATCTTATACTTACTCTACATGTCAATAAATAAAAATTGGAATCATTTCATTTACCGTCCAATAACTCTAACAAGTAACAAACATAAAGTAGATTATCAAAGGTATTTAACTAAATTGTTCCAATTTTTTTAAATGAATGATTAATAATTCTAGGCCTTCTTGTAATTGCAAGGACGGGATAAGAAAAAGAAGATAAACTCTTCTTGATTTCTGGAAGTGATAGATACTTTGGGCCAAATTCTTTTAGCTAAAATGACAGATAAAAAGGACAGGAGGAAATAATACTTGATTTGCACCTATACATTAAGTATTTTATTTTTCTTTATTTTTAAATAATATTATAAACATTTCCTAATATTGATACTATAGTAATTTTCTGTATATACGTTTTTTTTATATTTTTAAGTAAGAAAATAATTTTTTATCTTTTGTTTTACGAAAGTAAAGCTAGAATCCGACAAATAGTTAATGCAGGAAACCAACCGGTAGTGTATTATTGGTAGCAATCACATCAATTTAGTTACAACAATAATTGAATTACACTATCTTTATTAGTTCGTTCCTAAAAGAAGACACATTTCTACAATTGAAAATAATTCAACTTTAAACTTTTTATTTTACACAGTTTACTCCTAATGAAAAACTTTTAAAACCACACAAATGTCATGGCCGCATAAAGCTTTTATCCTTTAAGCTTTTAAGACCACAAGTTTCAAAAACCTTTTTCGTTTTATTCTTAAACTCCGTGTCGAGTGAAACTACCGGAGTAACAAATTGGAAAAGTACTTTCTTTTTCTGATTTCTTGATTAGTCACATCTCAGTATAATTCCAAGTTGAATCATTAAGTCATCAAGATTCTTCTTTCCTCATTGAGATACCTTTGATATTAATTTTGTTCTAACTCGTAAACGTAGCGGTACTAATGACTTATCATAAATTGCATAAGTATTTTTTTTGGGTGATTAGTCACATCTCAATATTAACAAGATTCTTCTTCCCTCATTAAGATTAATTCTAACGATTTTCCAAATCTTGTTATACTTGTCATAGGTTGGACTAAGTGGAATACTGATGGTGAAAGGCTCTCCGTATGTGAACATGAATCAAGTGAATCAAAACGAGTATCTCTACGGCACTCTCTTATCAGAAAACATAATTGGTGTAATCCATGATCACTACATAACTTTCCATCTTGACATGGATATCGATGGATCGAACAATTCTTTTGTGAAGGTAAATCTCCAGAAAGCGACGACTTCTCCAGGCGAATCGCCACGAAAAAGTTACTTGAAAGCTGTTAGAAATGTGGCTAAAACTGAAAGAGACGCGCAAATTAAGCTCAAGTTATATGATCCTTCAGAATTTCATGTGATTAATCCTAGCAAGAAGTCAAGAGTTGGAAATCCTGCTGGTTATAAAATTGTTCCTGGTGGTACCGCTGCTAGTTTGCTTGATCTTGATGATCCTCCACAGAAAAGAGGTGCTTTTACTAATAACCAAATTTGGGTCACTCCATATAATGAATCAGAGCAATGGGCTGCTGGCTTGTTTGTTTACCAAAGTCAAGGTGATGATACTCTTGCCGTTTGGTCTAACAGGTAAAACACATTATTCCCTCTTATGCATTGATAGTTCAGTAAAAAGGGCAATTCGATGAACAAAGTATTCGGCATTCACGTAGGGTCTGGGAAGGGTCACACTCTAAGGGATGTGATGTAGGCAACTTACCTGATGCAAGCATCAGTGATTGATTCCACAGCTCGAACCCGTGACCTATAGGTCACACGGAAACAACTTGACCGTTACTCCAAGCCCTTCACATTGATAGTTCAATCACCTAAAATATAATTACGGGTGATCGCCCATAAAAAGTGGATAGTGACCAGAAAAATAAGACATGTTACTTGCTACAACAGGCTAAAATACATTGGTACTAGCGTATAAGTTAAGGAGTAAACACTATTTAAAAGGCGACAAAATCCAAAGTCTGTGTGGATAGTGACCTGAAAAATAAGACATGTTACTTGCTACAACATGCTAAAATACATTGGTAGCGTATAAGTTCGGGAGTAAACACTATTTTAAAGGGCGACAAAATCCAAAGTCTGAAAGATACTTTTGAGGTAAAAGGAAAATTATTTGAGGTGGAAATTCCACGACTGAACTTCTAACCTTGCCTCCGGAGATAGAGTTACAGCATAATAGTTGTAATTTCAAAGTGTATTGCTTAGGTGAAGTTTTTGAAATTATGGGGTAAAAGAAAAGATATAAACAAATTGAAGGGAGAAAAAGGATCATAGCATCCTTAATATTGTGATCTTTCATGATGTGAACATCTATATAAATTGAAAAATAAAAACTTTTCACACACCCTTTTACTAGTTTTTCTTGACTTTAGATAGAACTGTTTGAATTGGCTTGGAATTTAAGAGTAATCAACACTTTTTCTTTCTATTTTGCAGAGACAGGCCAATTGAGAATAAAGACATAGTGCTGTGGTATACATTAGGCTTCCATCATATTCCATGCCAAGAGGACTTCCCAATTATGCCAACAGTATCATCAAGCTTTGAAATAAAGCCAGTGAATTTCTTTGAGAGCAACCCAATTCTGAGGATTCCACCTAATTCTCCAAATGACCTGCCAAATTGCAAAGCTGCTGCTTCTGCTTGATGATCAGTTACACACTGAATAGCGTTCTTTCTCTTATCAAATGTGCATAATATGTAAAAATGAAGCCGCTAGACTTGGATTTCGGGTACCTTAGTCTCAAAATTTCATGAATAAAAAGTGAACATGTTAGTTAATTCGTTGCAACTTCATTTCTGATGATGTTGAAGTAGGCACAATTTGTGTTTGACGGGGAATTGAACACAAATAATGAAACTTTGAGAAATTAAGCTATATGAGACTATAATGACACAATTTGTATATTCAAATAAAACAATACTATGGCCTAAATATTTCAAATTGCAATAGATACAGGCTAATTTAATATCAAACTGTGGAGTCGAAGCATTTGCAACTTTCAACAAGTGAAGCAACAATATATCCATGGTCAATTCCAGAACGGCTGAAATAAAATATGAAGTTATCATACTTTGATAACACTATTCTAACTATTACACATATTTTATTTCAAAATACAAGTGTACGTTAGTAGTATCATATCACTTATTTTACATTATTATATTTGATCTTATAAATACAATAACCAGTGGGCAAAATCATGTGATGTCTAGCCCCTTCCTTCAGAGTCTATATTACATCTTCCTTTTAATTTACTGGTTTTACTGATACAGTTCTAAATTAGGTAACCTGGGCGTAGGGATGGCGAATAGCCGCTTGTTTTTCTTAATGACAATCCCATGTCCTTCTAAAAGGTCAAGCTTTTCCCCCTCTGGCAGTTCCCAATCAAAGGAATGCAACAATGAAGCCAATACAAACATAAGCATTTTCTCTGCCAAAGGAAGGCCAGCACAAATTCTCCGCCCTGATCCAAATGGAAGGTACTTGAAATTATTGCCTGTATAGTTTAAATTTGTAGATTGACTCAAGAACCTCTCAGGCTGGAATTTAGTTGGATTTTCCCACACTTGAGGATCCCTATGAATAGCATAAACATTCAAGAATACTTTAGTTCCCTCGGTATTGTGTATCCACCTACTGTTGCAGATTGACTCGGGCACTTAGGGAGAAGTAGTGGTAATGCAGGGTGTAGACGTAGCGTCTCCTTTAAAACTGCATCAAGATAGTATAGTTTTGACAAATGGGATTCTTCAACAATGTTATTCATGCCTACCACATGTTTCAATTCTTGTTGCGCCTTTGCCATTATCCCTGGATTAATCAGAAGCTCGGTCATTACCCACTCGACCATCGTGATTGTAGTGTCAGTCCCACCAATCACAATGTCCTATAATGCAAAAACATATATGACGTCAGGGGATAGAATTTGATGACGGTTGATTCACATGGCATTCAATCTTAGGAGTATATGTGTACATCTATTCAAGAATCTGGATTAGTCATCTTAGTTAAGTTCTTTTTATTTTTCTGCATTCAATAAACACGATTAAGTAGACTGTTAAGTCCTCAACTGTTTTTTGTTACAAGTTTAAGGAATAATAAGACAGGTCATGATATAGAAAATAAATATAGGGACTATAACTTACCACCAATATGGCCTTTATTTTCACCAAGTCCACCGATATTCCAGTGTCTTTCTGCTCCATTAGTTCTAGTAGGATCTGCATAAAATCCTTCTTCTCATTTCCCTGGATTTCACCCTTTCTTTTGTCCGAAAGCATCTTCATACGTTCGTTTAGGACAGGTTCCAATATACTTTCGACTGACTTCAAAAGAGCCTCCATCTGTTTCTTTATTCCTTGTATATCAAACCTGGCAAGCACTGGGAAGAAATCAGATTTGTTTGGCTCTCCAATCAGTTGAGGAATTTTTGTCATCAATTCCCTAAACTCTGCTCCAACTGTTCCGTGCTTCTCCATCTCCTCAACAAAATTGCTGCCAAAGACCATACTCATGACTACATTTATTTCAGTTACAAAGGCCAATTTACCAATATCAATGGGGTTGCCAATCTTCGTATGCACGCTCCTGATTGCCTTTCTGATCTCATGTTTGCGATGACTATAACAAGCCTCAAGGTTCTTATTACTTAGCATCTCCCTCACAAAGAGTTTGCGCATGTCACGCCAGTAGGATCCATAGGGAGAAAATACAATGTCTAGTCCACCATATGTGGCTGCCAATCCTGCAATTGGAGAGTCACGGTTGGCAAAAATAGAGTCTTGATCACAAACCACTTCTTTGGCTAAGGATGGTGAGTTCAACACAATGCAGAGTTTGCTTCCTAGCCAAAACTTGTATATTGGACCATACTGTTGAGACAATTCTGTAAGCTGGTTATGCAAATTGGGGCGGAGAAATGGTAAAAATCCCACGATTGGAAGACCACGAGGCCCTGGTGGCAACCTGGATTTTTCGTTCTGTGATATATTTGATGTCCATTTGTACCATAGGATAGTCAGGGACAAAATTAAAATGGTGAGAGGTGCAAGACCAAGCTCGTTTAACAGTGCTAGAATCATGTTTACGGGGAATATTGTTCAAGCGTTTCTAATACCTCAAAATGAAGTAGTTTATAATCCTTATCTCTAAGCATGTGATATATATCCAGTTTTGGATTAAGTCATGTTCTTGTTTGATGCAATAAAGACGTATTTCCAGCTTGTGAGGCCAAAGGGTCTTTGATAGATTTGGAAATCCAGGCGTAGCAATATTTTATGCTGCGGTCCCGACAAGTTTTTATATGGACAAGTGTAGGGTCTAAAGTAGAAGGAAAATGTATGGTTTCTTTTTCACTATGCCTTAAAAAGAAAATCTTTACAATAATTTTCGACATTTTAGGTAAGATTGTATCCATTTAAACCACGGCAGTGCTGCAATTTCAGAATTATAAAATAATAGCTTGTTTGAACTTTAACATTTTTGATCTTATAAATATTACGACCAGTGGACTAAGTCATGTCAAGCTCCTTTCTTCAAATCTCTATTTCATCTTCCTTATGGTTTCTTGGTTTTACTGATAGAGTTCTAAATGTGGTAACCTGGGAGTAGGGATGGCGAATAGGCTCTTGCTTTTCTTAATGACAAGTCCAAATCCATCCGAAAGGTCAACTTTTTTGCCCTCTGGGAATTTCCTATCAAAGGAATGCAGCAATGAAGCCAATACAAACATAAGCAATTTCTCAGCTAAAGGAAGGCCAGCACATATTCTCCTCCCTGATCCAAATGGAAGGTACTTGAAATTATTGCCAGAATAGTTTAAATTGTAGAGTGATTCAAGAACCTTTCAGGCTGAAATTCCAATGGATTTTCCCACACTTGAGGATCCCTTTGAATTGCATAAACATTCAAGAATCCTTAAGTTCCCTCAGGTATTGTGCATCCACCTACTATTGCAGATTTACTCGGGCGCTTAGGGATAAGCAACGGTAATTCAGGGTGCAGACGTAGCGTCTCCTTTAAAACTGCATCAAGATAGTGTAGTTTTGGCAAGTGGGATTCTTCAACAATGTTGTTCGTTCCCACGACATGTTTCAATTCTTGTTGCACCTTTGCCATTATCTCCGGGTTATTAAGAAGCTCCGCCATTACCCATTCGACTGTTGTGATTACAGTGTCAGTTCCACCAATCACAATATCCTACATAGCAAAAACATATATGAAGTCAGGGGAAAGGAACATTGTCATCACAGGAATTTAGTAATGTTTGATTTTAGCTGTAGGGGGACGCCACATTCATGTTTAGGTATGTATATCTACCTCTTTTTAAGACTATTATAGCTAATTATGCGATTCAATCATCTTAAGTAAGAACTCAAATGTATTCTCATTTTTCTTTACTTTCTTATCACATTGATCTTGTATACTGTAAACACGATTAAGCAGTTTGTATAAGGCTGTTAAATGTTCAGACTTCTTTCTGGTAAAGTATTATTATGGAATTTTCAGGATAACCAAGTTCAAAGAGACAAGCACTTATATAGAAAATATATAAAGGACCATATAACTTACCACCAACATAGCCTTTATTTTCACCAAGTCCAGTGATATCCCAATGTCTTTCTGCTCCATTAGCTCTATTAAGATCTGCACAAAATCCTTCTTTCCATTCCCCTGGATTTCACCCTCTTTTTTATCCGAACACATCTGCCTTCGTCTATGGCACGGTCTAATTGACTTTCAACTGACTTCGAAAGATCCTCCATCTCTTTCTGTATTCCTTGTAAGTCAAACCTGGCAAGCATAGGGAAGAAGTCTGATATGTTTGGCTTTCCCAACACTTGAAAAAGTTTCATCACCACTTCCTTAAACTCAGCTGATCCATCTTTTCCGTGCTTCTCCTTTTCCTCTACAAATTTGCTGCCAAAGATCATACTCATGATTACATTCATTTGAGTTACAAAAGCCAATTCGCCGATGTCAATGAGGTTTCCAATCTTGGTATGCACGTTTCTGATTGTCTTTCTGACCTCATGTGTCCGTAAACCATAAGAAGCCTCAAGATTCCTGTTGCTTAACATCTCGCTCACAAACAGTTTGCGCATATCAAGCCAGTAGGAGCCATAGGGAGAAAATCCAATATCTAGTCCACCATATGTGGCCAGCAATCCTGCAATAGGAGGGTCACGATTTGCAAAAACGGAGTCTTGATCACGAACCACTTCTTTGGCTAAGGATGGCGAATTCAACATAATGCATAGTTTGCTTCCTAGCCAAAACTTGTAAATTGGACCATACTGTTGAGACAATTCAGTAAGTTGATGGTGCAAATTGGGGCGGAGGAATGGTAAAAATCCCACAATTGGAAGGCCACGAGGCCCCCGGTGGCAACTTGGGACCTTATTTGTATGAGATATTTTTTGTCCATTTGTACCATAAAATTGTAAGGAATACAATTCCAATGGTGAGAGCTGCAAGACCAAGCTGGTTTGATTGTGCTGAAGCCATTGTTATTGGTTAAATTGTTTCAGCACTTTCTACTTATAATGGATCAGGTCTTGGTTGAATTATTGTTCAACATCTCACTTTCAGCAGCCAGAATTTGGGTTCTTAGAAAGTTTCCAGAAGACTCAATTTTCGACCATATACTATTGACTCAGATAATCTTGGCACTGGGACTGCAACCGAAGGTGTCTCCTTTAGCACAAAGTACAGCTTTTTTTTTTCAGGTCAAAATTCTCTGCATCAGGAAGTTCAAACAATTTAGAAGTGAAGCAAGTTATTATGTCACCGGTCAAAAGTTAATCCTTCACACTCGGCTAGAGAAGAAACTAGAAAAATGATAAATCTAATGGGTTGATGGGAGGCTGGCACAACGGGCTATTAGCTCAGTGGTAGAGCGCGCCCCTGATAATAGCGATTGCTTACCCACGGACACCTAAGTCTTCTAGGCAAGTGCATAAAGAGAAGAGAGGGGAGCTGCAATTCCAGCACATATTCTTCTACCCGAACCAAATGGAATCTATTTGTCAGCATCTTTATTCATGGAATACACTCCATCGGATTATCAAGTAATAAATAACAACAAAGAATTCACATTATGTTCCTTAAACAGTTTGACCTTTTTATTTTTTTATTGTTTTTTCTTTTTTGGCATTTTCACTGATTAGGTGAATATTACTAGAGTAAGCCCAAGATAAATTTGGTGGTTACCACGGCAACGTCAGTAGTCAGCAACAATTAATGGTAGACGGATAAACTATTAGAGTTAAGCTTATAAATAACTACAATTTGTTTTTCTATTCAAAGTAGTAAGTTATAGACTTGGTTTTATATTACAAAAGGAAATATGATACCTTTTTGGTTGGAAAAATGGTTTTCATGAGCAGTTAGTTTGTGCTTGATGATCACTTTACAGAAAAGAGCTGCATTCACCTAATAACCAGGTTTAGTTTATCTTCATGTTGAGTACTAACCAACTGTTATGTGGGGCCTTCCTGAGATGTTTTGGGAAGGCGTGTAATGTAAACAACCTACTTCTATTTGATTACTCTCCGCACTGAAAGCCCCCTCTGTACGCTAGATTAGACTGTCAGTGTCGCAAAGGAAAGCCAATTTCAAGATTACAGTGTGCAAAGAGAGACTTGAATGAAAGCTTGCTTGTATTAATGAGAGCAATGATTACGAAAAAGTCAATGTAGTGCCAGGGGGTATAGTAGTCGAAGTTTCCAGCCAACAATTCAAATCTCTGTATTGGTGTCTCGAGCAATTTTGTTTTAGCATTTGTATTTCAAGTAGAATATCTTTTTCCACACTAAAGGGAATACTACACGCCCTCCAAAAGAAACAAGTACTAGAATATATTGCAGGCAGATTATCAAAGGACAGATATAGATTAAAAAGAAGCAATTGCAACTAAAAACAATATAACCTTGCAGCCATAACCAATTTCAGAATAGTTGAATATGGAATTATCCTCCTTTGATCATATCATTACATTAAATGTACATAGGTTATTTAAAACGCAAGGTATATATGTTGAACTTCAGTATTTAATACACAATAATACATGTTGATCTTATAAATACAACAACCAGTGGGAAAGATCATGTACCCCTTCTTCAACATCTATAAACATTTTCCCTAATAGCTTCTTGTTTTTATTGATATGGTTCTAAATTTGATAACCTCGGAGTAGGGATGGCGAATGGGCTTTTACTTTTCTTGACGACTAGTCCAAATCCATCTGAAAGGTCAACATTTTCGCCCTCTGGGAGTTTCCAATCAAAGGAATGCAGCAATGAAGCCAATATAAACATAAGCATTTTCTCTGCTAAAGGAAGGCCAGCACAAACTCTCCGCCCTGATCCAAATGGAAGGTACTTCATATTATTGCCAGCATAATCTAAATTTGTAGAGTGACTCAAGAACCTATTAGGCTGGAATTTCAATGGATTTTCCCACACTTGAGGATCCCTATGAATTGCATAAACATTCAAGAGTACTTTAGTTCCCTCAGGTATTGTGTATCCGCCTACTATTACAGATTGGCTTGGGCGCTTAAGGAGAAGCAGTGGTAATGCAGGGTGTAGGCGAAATGTCTCCTTTACAACTGCATCAAGATAGTGTAGTTTTGGTAGATGGGATTCTTCAACAATGTTATTCATCCCTACGACATTTTTCAGCTCCTTCTGCACCTTTGTCATTACCTCCGGGTTATTCAGAAGCTCCGCCATTACCCATTCGACCATTGTGATTGTAGTGTCAGTTCCACCAATCACAATGTCCTACAATGCAAAAACATATATGAAGTCATGGAAAAAGAATTTTGCCGTAGCCAAAATTTGAAATGCCTGCTTCTATCCGTAGGGGGATGTGGCATTCATGTTTAGGTGTATATATATATATATATATATATATATATATATATATATATATGTGCATCTTTTTTAGACTATTCTAACTAATTATGCGATTCATGCATCTTGATCAAGAACTCAAAATATTCTCATTTTTCTTCAAACTATTTATCCCATTGATTCTGCATTCAATACACATGATTTTTGATCGGTGGTGTTCGACCGAACTTGCATACACCTCTACTAATTTCATAGTGTACCGGCTACCTCCCACTAGCACAGGTACTGGATAACCCTACCTGCTAACAAATTTTATCTCTAATGGCACTTGAACCCTTGATTTCAAGGTTTGCACCCACTTTATTTATCAATGACCGCTAGGTCACAACCTTGGGTGCTTCGATAGACATGATGAATAAGTTTGTATGAGACTGTTAAATCTTTATACTGATTTCTCGTAAACTAAAATGATTGAATTCTTAGGATAACCAATTTTAAGGAGATAAGCAATGATATGAAAAAGAAGATACAGACACTTACCAGCAAGATAGCCTTTATTTGCACCAAGTCCGCTGATCTACCAATAATTTTTCTGCTCCATTAGCTCTAATAGGATCTGCACAAAATCCTTCTTAGCATTCCCCTGAATTTTACCATCTCTTTTGTCCGAAAGCATCTTCATGCATTCGTTTATCGCAGGGTCCAATATACGTTCAACAGACTTCAAGAGAGCCTCCATCTCTTTCTGTATTCCTTGTAAATCAAACCTGGCAGGCATAGGGAAGAAGTCTGATATGTTTGGCTTTTCCAACATTTGAAGAAATTTTATCACCAATTCCCTGAACTCAGCTCCATCTTTTGCATGCTTCTCCTTCTCCTCTACAAAATTACTGCCAAAGATCATACTCATGACTACTTTCATTTCAGTTACAAAAGCCAATTCACCAATGTCAATGGGGTTGCCAATCTTGGGATGCACGTTTCTGATTGCCTTTCTGACCTCGTGTTTCTGAAGACTATAACAAGCCTCAAGGTTCCTGTTTGTATACGGTCGAAATCGAGTTCGATTATTGTACGGCAGATCGGGCTCGGAACGCGAATGATTGAAGATTGACCTCAAGCTTCATCGAAGTAGAACATGAGGTTAGAATGTCTGTCCTCGAGAACACTGAGCCCGTGATTCAGAACCGACCCTGACCCCGAACATGCTCGAGGGAAGATCGTCGAACTAAAATAACGGAAGGCTAAAATATCTGTAACAGGTCGAGCATCACGGCAGGAATCTCGGCATGAATTAGTGGAACCGCTTAATTAGCAAATCAGGAGATGTTTTACCTTATACAGAATTATATCTAAAGTAGGATTCCTCTACTATATAAAGGGGAGTCTAATTATTTGTACAGAGGAGATTCCTTATCATTAAAAAAGTAGTATACTGATCTCTTTAGCGATTATTGTCTGATTATTCTTTTTTTGACCCCGATTGCAACGTTTCTTGGCCCAAGGGCAATCAACCTACAAGGCCAACATTGCCCAACTTGTGTGGTTTGCATTTATTTTTTATCATTAATTTTTAATTTCAATTTGGTTTCTTATTTTTGTATCAAATTAGATCACATATCCTTAAAACCACGAATAAATTCAATTGTTATCCGATTTTGAGTGTAAATAGTTTGCTGCCTACCGTGGGGCTAAGGATAATAGTGGTTATTTGATACGAATTTCCATAACATACACACTGCTTCACACTTGCTCTTTAAAGTGTCTTTGATTTCAGGCTATAATACAGAAATGTCAAACTCTCAATCGGCACCTTTGCATGTTGACAACGAGTCCGGTCACTAAGGTGAAAATAACAACATAGCACAGGGCAATAAGATCCCGATTGCAGATTGTGTTGACTCTAATTCACATGTGGCTGTTGATGCGGACCCGCCTACCGACCCCGAAAATAACGTTCATAAAGGAGTCCGATCGGTAACTCGAAACTCCCAAAACGTTGAAGGGGACGGGATCAGCTTATGAATAATCTTCGAAATGTTGCAGGCTCAACAGGCGGCGATAGCTTAATTACAAAACCAAAGCCATGTACTGAACAGGGTTGAGCCCGGTCCTTCCCGAGAAATTACTCGCAGGGACGAATCAGTCATAGGAAGATCGAATGAATATGAATCGGGGGCGAACTCCAAAAAATAAAAATGCTCGAGGAGCTGGCAAAACGGATAAAATCAGGGAGAAAAAGATCGAGGCAAATGACAAAAAGGTGAAAACCTATAATTCCAGGGTAGACCAAATCCCAGGAGCACCCCCGGTGTTAAAAGGCCTGGATTTCAGGAAGTTCGTGCAAAAACCTTTTTCACCAAACGCGGCTCCGAAGTCAATCCCCAAGAAATTCCGTATGCCCGAAATACCCAAGTATAACGGAACGACCGACCCGAACGAACATGTAACCTCGTATACATGTACTATCAAAGGGAACGACCTGGAGGACGATGAGATCGATGTCTGTTCTGTTGAAAAAATTTGGGGAGATTCTGTCAAAGGAAGCTATGATATGGTACCACAACTTACCTCCTAATTCTATTGACTCATTTGCTATGCTTGCAGATTCTTTTGTAAAGGCACACGCAGGTGCCATCAAGGTCGAAACCATGACATCGGACCTTTTCAAAGTCAAGTAAAAGGATAACGAGATGCTCAGAGAGTTCGTGTCCCAGTTTCAAATGGAACGAATGGATCTACCGCTAGTCGCTGATGATTGGGCTGTTCAAGCTTTCACTCAGGAACTCAATATTCAAAGCTCGATGGCTTCACAACAACTAAAGCAGAACTTAATAGAATACCCGGCTGTTACATAGGCTAACATACATAACCAGTATCAATCGGAAATCATAGTCGAAGATGGTCAACTCGGGGCCCCTTCGGGGTCCGTCTATCCCGTTAGAGCTCTTGACAGAGTCAAAAGAGATATCGATCGCGAACCAAGATCGAACAGGGATCGATATCAGCCATATGATGGAGATAGAAGAATCAGTGGATCCGGACGGAACCCCATAAGAAATAAAAGGAGAAATAACCGGGGCCAAAGCAACCGGGGGCTCATGACCAAAAGCAGCTTCGATAGGCCCATCGGGCATAAAGAAGCACCGAGGCTATCAGAGTACAACTTTAATGTCGATGCTGCCACTATTGTATCAGCTATCGGGCGCAACAAAGATACCAAATGGCCTCGACCTCTACAATCCGATCCAACCTAAAAGGATCTTAACCAAATATGCAAATATCATGGCACTCACGGTCACAGAATGGAAGATTGTCGGCTACTGAGAGAGGAAGTAGCCCGGCTATTCAATAACGGACATCTTCAAGAATTCTTGAGCGACCGAGCCAAGATTCATTTCAGGAATAGGAGTTCTGACAGACAGACGGGGCAAGAAGAACCTCAACACGTCATCAACATTGATCATCGGTGGAGTCGATACCCCTCAGGGGCCGGTGTTGAAACGCACCAAAGTATCCATCACTAGGGAGAAACGAACTCGGGATTGCACACCAAAACGAACTTTATCTTTCAACGACGAGGACACAGAAGGGATTATACAACCCCATAATGATGCACTGGTAATATATGTACCCGTACATAAAATTCGAGTTAAACGTATGTTAATCGATCCAGGTAGCTCGGCCAACATCATTCGATCAAGGGTCGTGGAGCAACTCGGTCTACTAGACCAAATGGTTCCTGCAGTATGAGTTCTAAACGAATTCAACATGGCATGTGAAACCACTAAGGGTGAGATAACATTACCGGTAAATACCGTTGGGACCATACAAGAGGCTAAATTTTATGTAATCAAAAGAGACATGAGGTACAACGACTTGTTTGGAAGGCCATGGATCAACAACATAAGGGCGGTGACTTCGATGCTACACCAGGCATTGAAATTTTTGACACCCGACGGGGTTAGAACGGTCTACGGGGAACAACTGGCCACAAAAGAAATGTTCGCGATCGAAGAGGTGACGCCGGCATCTACAGTTCCAACATCGAAAGGCCCAAACCAAGTGATCGAAGACAGGACGAAATAGCAATCACTGGTACTGTCTTCGGTAGATTCGAACAAACGAGGGTATGTCGAGGATGATCATTATGGGATTCCTAGATCTTTTATAGCCCTTGATAATTTTGATGCCACTAAATCGACGATCGAGGAACTGGAACAAGTCATATTGCGAGAGGACTTGCCCGATCGAAAGGTATACCTAGGCACGGGGCTGAGCTCCGAGCTTAGGATAAAACTCATTCAATTTCTTATAGCTAACGAACACTGTTTCGTTTGGTCTCAAGTCGATATGACAGGTATCCCATCGGAGATAATCACTCACAAGCTGAGCCTGGACCTGAAGTTCTATACGGTTAAATAAAAAAGGAGGTCCCAGTCCAAAATCAAGCATGCTTCCTTCAAGGATGAAGTATCTAAACTTCTTAAAATAGGGTCTATTCGGGAGGACAAATACCCGGATTGGTTAGCAAACATAGTGGTAGTCCCTAAGAAAGGGGATAAATTAAGATTGTGTATAGATTATAAAGATTTGAATAAAGCGTGTCCCAAAGACTCTTTTCCCTTGCCCAACATCGACCGCATGATCGATGTTACGGCCGGCCACGAGACCCTTAGTTTTCTCGACGCCTATTCCGGGTACAATCAAATACGGATGGACCCGGGTAATCAGGAAAAAACTTCCTTCATCACTAAGTATGGCACATACTGTTATAACATAATACCGTTTGGATTAAAAAATGCTGGTGCCACATACCAACGCCTAGTGAACTGAATATTTGAGAAACAAATAGGGAAGTCAATGGAGGTCTACATTGACAACATGTTAGTTAAATCCTTGCGAGCAGAGGACCACTTAAGACATTTGCAGGAAACATTTAGTGTAATGAAGCAGTACAACATAAAGCTGAACCCTGAAAAATGCGCGTTTGGAGTTAGGTCGGGTAAGTTCCTTGGATTCATGGTATCGAATCGGGAAATCGAGATCAATCCTGATAAGATCAAAGCCATAGAAGATATCACGGTCGCAGACAATGTGAAAGCCGTGCAAAGGTTGATCGGGCGAGTAGCTGCTCTAGGGCGATTTATTTCGAGGTCGTCCGACAAAAGCTATCGATTCTTCGCACTGTTGAAGAAGAATAACAATTTTTTGTGGACCCCAAAATGCCAGCAAGCTTTGGAGGAACTCAAAAGGTATTTATCAAGCCCGCCATTGCTTCACACACCGAAGGCGGACGAACAATTGTACCTATACTTGGCGGTCTCGAAGATAGCAGTGAGTGGAGTCCTAGTTCGGGAAGAACAAGGTACGCAATTTCTAATTTACTATGATTAGTAGAACCTTAGGCGAAGCCGAAACTAGGTACCTCCACCTAGAAAAATAGGCGCTCGCTTTGTTAAGTGCCTTTAGGAAGCTGAAATCGTACTTCTAGTGTCATCCCATATCTGTTGTAACGACTTACCCATTAAGGAATGTTATAAGCCCGAGCTCTTGGACCGATTGGCCAATGGGCCATAGAAATAAGTGGGTACGACATTGAGTATCAACCTCGGACCGCCATTAAGTCTCAGATTTTAGCAAACTTCGTGGCTGATTTCACACCGACCCTAATACCCGAGGTCGAAAGAGAGTTGTTGATTGACTCAGGAACTTCCTCGGGAATCTGGACCCTCTTCACGATGGTGCCTCGGATGCAAAAGGGTCTGTACTTGGCATCTATTGAAGCCACCAGCAGGTAATATAATTAGACAATCTAGTAAGACCGTGAAATTGATTAACAACGAGGCCGAATATGAAGCCATGATTTCAGGCCTTGAACTAGCCAAGAGCTTGGGGACGAAAGTGATCGAAGCCAAGTGCGACTCCCTTCTTGTGGTAAACCAAGTCAATGGAACATTCGAGGTCAGAGAGGAACAAATGCAAAGGTACTTGGATAAATTGCAAGTGACATTACATTGGTTCAAAGAATGGACTTTACAACACGTACCTCGGGATCAAAACAGCGAGGCCGACGCCCTTACTAACTTGGGATCGTCGGTCAAAGACGACGAATTCAACTCGGGAAAAGTCGTACAACTTATGAGGTTAGTAGTTGAAGAAGGCCACACTGAGATCAACTCGACGAGCCTAACTTGGGATTGGAGGAACAAGTACGTAGGATATCTCAGATCCGGTAAACTGCCCTCGGATCCAAAAGAGTCGAGGGCTCTTCGTACAAAGGCGACCCGATTTAGCCTGTCCAAAGACGGAATCTTGTTCAGAAGAACATCTGATGGCCCACTCGCGATATGTCTGGGACCGTGCGATATTGAGTACGTTTTGAGGGAAATCCACGAGGTACCTGCGAAAATCATTCAGGTGTCGAGTCATTGATTCGAAAAATAATCAGAGCTGGTTATTATTGGATCGACATGGAAAAAAATGCAAAGGAGGTCGTTCGAAAATGTGATGAATGCCAAAGACACGCCCCGATGATCCATCGACCCGGGGAGATGCTCCACTCAATTTTATCACCATGGCCGTTCATGAAGTGGGGAATGAACATCGTTGGCCCTCTTCCGTGGGCACCAGGTAAAGCTTAATTTATACTATTTATGACTGATTATTTTTCTAAATGGGTGGGCATATGAGAAGGTCAAGGAAAAAGAGGTCATCCATTTCATTTGGGATCACATCATATGCCGATTTGGAATGCCAGCCGATATCGTATGCGATAATGGGAAGCAATTCATCGGTAGCAAAGTAACCAAATTCCTCGAAGATCACAAGATCAAAAGGATCCTATCGACACCCTACTACCCTAGTAGGAATGGACAAGTTGAGTCTACCAACAAAATCATACTCCAAAACCTCAAAAGGAGGTTAACCGATGCCAAAGGGAGATGGAAGGAAATGTTACCCGAAGTCCTATGGGCATACCGTATGACTACGAAGTCTAGCACCGAGGCCACCCCATTCTCTCTGGTTTATGGCACCGAAGCTTTGATACCGGTCGAGGTTGGGGAGCCAAGTATCAGATTCCGATATGCAATAGAGGAATCGAACCATGAAGCCATGAATACGAACCTAGAGCTGTTAGATGAAAGGCGCGAAGCCGCCTTTGTTCGGTTGGCTGCCCAAAAGAAACGGATCGAGAGTATTACAACAGAAGGGCTAACCTTCGATACTTCAACATCAAGGACTTAGTACTAAGAAAGGTCACGCTAAACACACGGCATCCGAACGAGGGAAGATGGGACCGAACTGGGAAGGACCTTATCATATCATCGAAATCACCGAAAAGGAATCCTACAAGCTCGGAACAATGAACGGTAAACAACTACCGAACAATTGGAATATAACCCACTTAAAGCGGTATTACTGCTAAGGTACGACCACGTTCTTTATTTTTTATTTACATTATAAACTAACGCTTGCAGGTAGCAAAAAAGACCATACGAGATGTTAGGTCTTGGACCGGTTTTGTCCCAAATAGGTTTTACGGCAAGGTTTTTAACGAGGCAACAAGTAAATAGTGCTAACTTAGATTCAAAGGCCGGTAACGAATCGGTGACAACAGTATTCGAGGCCTTTCTTTGATCTACCTTGAATATTAGGGGGCCACTTTAGCATGAAAAGAGACTTCAGGATTGAAGTTTTAAAGATCAATAATATTCAATGTAAGAGCCAAACGGTCAAATGAACCGTGCTCACATAGACTGCTCGAACCGTGACATAAAACTTGTACACATACATTACTATTATGCACAAGAATAAAGAGAAGTCTCTTCTATGCAGACGTCGTGTCTTTTAATAACTTTTCCTTTAAATTTCTTAAGGAATTCCCTGCTTACGATCCCCTAAAGGTAACGAGCCCAAGGGCCGCCTTAACCTGAGTTCGAATAATCACTCTCTCACTTGGGGACTGCCGTCCGAAAAACAAACTCAGACGGTCAAAGTTACTAGATCTCGGGGGTATAAGACCTATTAAGCAACGCCCGAATTAAAAGGCTAACGCCATTCCGGGTTAATAAAATTCGAGGGCATGAAGCTTATTTGGCAACGCCCAAATTAAAAGGCTAAGGCTATTCCGGATTAACGAAATCAAAGGGCACGAAGCTTATTTGGCAACGCCCAAATTAAAAGGCTAAGGCCATTCCGGATTAATGAAATTCGAGGGCACGAAGCTTATTTAGCAAAGCTCGAATTAAAAGGCTAAGGCCATTTCAGGTTAACGAAATCCGAGGGCACGACGCTTATTTGGCAACGCCCGAATTAAAATGCTAAGGCCATTCCGGGTTAACGAAACCCAAAGGCACAAAGCTTATTTGGCATTGCCCGAACTATAAAGGCTATGGCCGTATAAAAACGGCTCGGAGACGTCTGAAGGCCGCAACAAAAATAACAAGGCATTGAAATTTCTTAACAGGTTCTAAAGGCTACACTCGGTAGATTATAGAACTAAGCTACTTTGGGGAAGAAAGTTTACGGTAACACCGATTCCCAGCTGTGAGCACGTTATTTTTGCCGTACCGAAATACTCCTATAAAAATCAATAGAATAGTTTTTAATTAATTATTAACCATTTTTAGGAATTTTGTTCGATTTTAAATTACTTATATTTTCTTGCTTGTTTAATTTTTAAGTAATTAAATAATAAAAATACAAAAAATATCATGCATCTCTTTTATGATCTGTTTTTACATTTCTTAGGATTGAATTAGTAATCATTTGTTTTACAAAATTAGAAAATCATAAAAAATAGTTCATTTTACTCTTTTCTTAATTTTTAGTCTTTAATTCCTAGAGTCAAGTATTATTATAATTTTTATAATTAGCTATTTAGTTTAATTTCACATTTGGTTAATTTAAGATTTTTAATTATTAAGTTCTCTAGTTTTAAAAATTAAAAAAAGAGAAAATAAAAAAAAAGAAGTTAAAAAATAAAATAAAGGAGAAGGGAAATCGGATTGGGTTGACATTTAAAAGATTAAATCGAGCCCAAAATTGAAATACCAGACCAGCCCAAGACCCAGTCCCCCCTATCCCCATTTCACCTTCCAAAACGACCCCCCTCTGAACTTAAACGAAACTCTAGCCGCCCAAACTTTCAAGAGTAGCCATAGCTATTTCTCATCGGAATCACTCCCAAAATCGACCTAGACCCCACCCTAGGACCGTCTTCACTCTCTCATCCCAAACCTATACTCCATTTCAACCAAAAATCCCTAAAACCCCTTCGATTTCAAATCGAAAATCGGAACCCTTAAGTCCAAAACTTTAAAATCGAAGCCCTTGTGGAGCCGATTTGAAGCTAAAATGAACTTAATCCCTAAAACCCCTTCGATTTCAAATCGAAAATCGGAACCCTTAAGTCCAAAACTTTAAAATCGAAGCCCTTGTGGAGCCGATTTGAAGATAAAATAAACTTTAACCGTGTGTTCTTAACAAGAACACACGGTTAAAGTTGATTTTAGTTTAAAAATTAGATTTTTTTTAAGATGCTGGGTCTAAGGCATTTTCCTTTCCCTTCATTTTTCATTTTGTTTTTTGTTTTTAGAGTCTTCATCTTCTACCCCTTTTGTAGTGTTCCAGTGATTTTGTGTTTAATGTCAAATTTGCAATCTCATATGCGGTTGCATTTCTACAATGCGAGCCGCAAATCTTACAATGAGATCGCATATTGAGACAGATTTTTGGGCAAAGATCAATGTCAAATTTGCGATCTCATATGCGGTCGCATTTTTACAATGCGAAACGCATATCTTACCATGAGATCGCAGATCGAGATAGATTTTTGGGCAAAGATCAATGTCAAATTTGCGGTCTCATATGCGGTCACATTTTTACAATGCGAACCGCATATCTCACAATGAGATCGCAGATCGAGACAGATTTTTGGGCAAAGATCAATATCAAATTTGCGGTCTCATATGCAGTCGCATTTTTGCAATGCGAACCGCATATCTCACAATGAGATCGCAGATCGAGATAGATTTTTGGGCAAAGATCAATGTCAAGTTTGCGGTCTCATATGCGGTCGCATTTTTACAATGCGAACCGCATTAGGTATGTTCAGATATCCCCTTTTTAATTTTAAATTAAAATCATGAATGGAATGAACTGTTTGCTGTCTTGTTCCACACAGTTGGCGTGTTTATTGGCCTAATATGTCTGAGTTCCTCTCAATTTCTGAATGGGTGAATGGCTGAACTCAGATTGGTTATTAGTAATGGATCACTGAATCATTATTGTAGTACATGTTTTCTTTTCCTCATGTTTCTGTTTGGTTCTGTTTAGTTTTGTCCTTCATGACTGATAATTGTTCCTGTTGATATTGTCATCTGATTAAATTCTGATCCATACTGCTCTTAACTGTTAGTAGTTACTAATAGTTAGTTGTCTTACTCAAAGCATGCTAATAACATTACTACTGTAATATGAAATACTTGATGTGTTAGAAACAGTGTTTAATCGACAAAATTAGAATGGGATTTAATATAGCCTATTTTAGTTAAAGATGGGAAGCAATGTTCATCTCATTCCTGCTTTGATTACTTCAATTTGAAATCTGAAAAAGGGAATAGGGGAAAAGGCTACTGATTACAAGATTACTGTGTTATACTGGATTTGGGACAGCCATTTTGTGAAGATCAGAGATTAAAACTAGAAAGATTTGGTAATAATTTAGTTTGTCAGTTCTATAATTATTCATTGTTGTATTAATTTGTTCGAATTAGTTGAGAATTTATAATTACTTTTTCTTTTTGTTTCCTGCAATTGTATGAGCCGTATTTAATCTGGTACAGTTCATTACATGAACGTACGCTGAATTATATTACTTTTGTGATGTTTGGGCTGTATTTGTAGCCCAGTTCTGGAAACACAGCCTTGTTTAAGGCTGGTATTGGGCCTGCCTTTTGAGTTGGCCCATTTCAGTGGCATCTATGCCTTGATGATTATTTTGACTGCCGTATGTTAAATTCGAAGCCTGACTATTCCTGAAATCTATTAAGTTCCAAGTAGGGCTGTTTCTGAAATTAGTGATAAAACTTAAAGCATGGCTATTTCTGAAATTAGTAAAAATTCAAATGTGGCTATCTCCTGAAATTAATGTTAAGTTCAGAACATATAGGCTCGATTAATAACATTGCGACTATGGGTACGGTTCCCGTGACATAGTAACAATGCTAATTCGAGGGTGCCTTTAGGTGACTTGACTTTAATAAATTCAAATGAAAGGTATTCAAATAATTTGAGGTGTGCCATGCCAAATAAAATTTCAAAATACATGGCCCTCATTAATTAAAATCCTTAGAAAACCGAGTTGTGCTATCCAGTGAATTTCATGGCCCTTGAAAAGTTAAAAACGCGTAGTTGCTTTAGGCGCGTTATTTTAATAACTCAATTTCCTAAACTCGGGTGTGCATTTATGTGACCCAAATCAAAATCTCAATGTTAAATTAAAACATGTTGCGGATCACGGGTGCATTTATGTGATGTGGTCTATGACATATTTTAATTAATGTTGCAATTCTCTAATAATTATATAAAAGCAGTTAAAGGTAAAATATACCATAGGCTAGAAACATGTATTAAAATCAGATAATAAGCCAATCATAACAGTTGAGGGACCGTGCTAGAACCACGTAATCCGAGGGTGCCTAACACCTTCCCTCGGGTTAACAGAATTCCTTACTTAGAATTTCTGTTTCGCAGACTTCATAAGGAAAGTCAAAATTTTTCCTCGATTTGGGATAAAAACCGGTGACTTGGTACGCCAATTAAAATTCCAAGTGGCAACTCAAAAAATTAAATTAAACAATCTCATTTTGAATAATGTCACTTTAATTGAAAAAAAACCCTTTATATACTCCTCGGGGGGTGTACGAAAAGGAGGTGTGACACCAACGATGCCTCAAAACAAAATAATGTTAGAGGCAATACTGGTTCGAGCTTGAGCACAGAAAGGGATAAAATCGAACACAAGCGACTTGATCTCGACTGGGTCCCGTCTTGTCATCGGGATTTTCCGGGGTTTTCTCATTCTTCGGACCCGACTGAACCCTCATAATCATTCTCTTCGGGATAGGCCAATTTTCTGGCCTCGGCTTCAGACATCTTGGCATCCTCAATCTCCACAGATAAGTCAAAACCCCAAGCGTGGGCTTTGTCGAAGGCATGCCTACGGGAGTGCCACTTCATATGCTCGACAACATTTTTTGATTGGTTTTGAGTCGCCTCGGCATCAACCTTGTACTGAGCCACCATTTCATCAGCTTCGGCTTTGATCACTGCGGCTTCCAACTTGGCCATTTTAAGCTCATTCGCTAGATTATCTCGATCTGAGACAACCAAACCAACCCGGGATTAAAGCTCATCGGCCCTTTTGGTTTGGGTCACGGTTTTTTCCTTTGCCGCTCTTAGCTGGGTTTCTACTGAAGTTAGTTGTGTCCGAGTTGCCTCTTTTCTCGAGATCAGACGATCCATCTTGCCCCTCCATTTATCGGCCTCAGCTTTAACCACATCCATCTCAGTTCGAAGCTGATCGATTCGATTGAGTTTTTGCTGGACCTGCGTATTTTGACCATCAGTCACTGAATCAAATTCGTCATCACTCACTTCAAAAACTTTTACCCGCTTGACCAAGTCGGCATGATCCTTCCGAGCAATCTCCAGCTTTGCACGGAGGCTCTTAGCCTCCCTTTCGAGCTGTTCATTGAGAAGTTTAAGGGTGTCGTTCTACTCAATAAGTTCCTGAGTCTCGGCCTCGTGGAGTTTGAACTCTTCCCGATATCGGAGAAAAGCCTCGTGAAGCACAAAGAAAAATGTTACGATTGTTTACGATAAAATCCAAGTACATAATAAAGGATATCCCTAGTTACCCGATTCAATGCATGTTTGAGCTTCGTTGAATAGGCAGGTGCTTCTACCTCGTTCATTTTGGCTTGATCTTCTTCAGTCACTAAGCACTGAAGTTAACTGGCCATCCCTACGGGGGCGGAAAGAACCCGAGCATCCTCGGGTAGGGAAAAAAACAACGGTGTGTTTTCGATCAGGATATGCGCTCAGGGCAGAGAATCGATCGACCAATTTCGGACTAAAAGAAGCCCCGCTTGTTTCAGAGCGTGAGCTCGTCCTCGGTATCTCTAAATCACTTAACCCAATAGCGTCCTCCGTGTCCATCGAGTCCATACCATCGAAAAAATCACATAAAGGGTCTTTCAATCTATGGACTTCCTCGAGGGGGCATTCTTTTGCTACTTGGACCTCATTAAACATCGACTCTATGAACAAAGGAGAATCGACGATCTCAGTCGGACCAAGTGCTCCCTTCGGCGTTTTCCTCGTATCAAGGGAAGTCTCAGCTCCTGCCCCCACCTCGGCTTCCCCGACTTGATGAACATCGGCTTCACCTACCCCTGGTTCGGAGGCTCCTTGCCCTTCGAGCTGGGACGACACACTGGCCACTAGGTCAAAGTATTCATCCTCTCCCTCGGACTCATCCCTCAATCGATGGAGCAAGCCCAGGGACAATGATCGACCGTTGGTACTTCCTTTGGGCTTACTCGCTAATCTTTTCTTTGGTCTCTTCTTCTCGAAGCCCGAAGAACTCGGAGCCCTTTTCCTTTTCTTCACTTTATCTTACTTTGAAGCAGGGGCTCGACGTAAGTATCATCATCCACGGGCGGAGGCCTCATTTCAACATCTTTTGATAAACCTGCAAAAGAGAAGCAAAGCAAGTCAGAAATCGACGACGTAAAAATTAAGTCGAGTGTAATTTAAAGAGAAAATCTCACCATGAGACCGCGCCTCCCATCGGCCCTTCGAAAGCTCGCGCCATGCGCGCTCGGAATATGATTTTTGAAAAACGATCCCCTCGACCCATTCCTTGAGTCGAGGAACTGCATCCGGTATTCGAGCGACGGTTGCATCATAGAAAATTGATAAGAAGAAGAACAAAAGGGAAATGATAAACAAATTCCTAAAGGCAAAGGTATACTTACACTTCATATTCCATTTTTCAGGGAATGGCATGTCCTCGGCCGGGATGAGGTCCGATGTTTTCACTCGAACAAATCAGCCTAACCAACCTCGGACCCGATCCTCGTCGATGCTTGAGAACGGGGCCTCACTGGCCCGACGACCAAGTTTTATTAGCCCCCATCGATAGAATCGGGGACCATACAGACGCATGAGGTGATCAATGGTGAAAGGACACCCTTCGATCTTATTTACAAAAAAAGCGAGGGATGAATTTGGCCTAGTGTCACCTGGTATCTTTTACAAAAGGCGATGATGACCAGGTCCAAAGGGCCAAACATGAGGGATAAGTGTAAACACTTAAAAAATCCTCCACGTGGGTAGTGATTGCTTTCTCGGGCGCGGGAACCACCACACACTTACTGATCCAGTTGCAGTCCTCCTTGACCTTATCGAGAATACTATCGGTGACCGAACAGACGTACCTCGAGACCGGTTCACACCGGCCTGGTATCGAGAAAGTTTTCTCAACCTTGAAATCGGCTCCGGTCGGACACCCCGAGGAAACGAACATTTTTAGGAGAGGTTCCGGTATCGGTTCCTTGGTGACAACAGACGAAACGTTCTCAGTCGGTTTCGAGGAAGAGGGAATTTCTTTTTGGGGAACGGATTTTGAGGTCTTTGCCATTACATTTGAATAGAAGAGGAAGAAAAGAGATGCTATAAGTCGCAGATAGCTTACGAAGGCTTTCAGAAAACCAGCAGGAAAGAGGTTTTGAAGATGAGAGTGATGAAGTTTCTTTAAAGACACAAGTATTTGAATGTGAAGGTTCCAAAGAATGGATAAGGAGGGTATTTATAGTTTCTCAAAATGGCGGTTCACATCCTGAGACGCCAGACCGTTAACTGACACGCATTTAATGCCTTATAGGCTGCACCGATGGGACGTTTCTATTATTCGTATCACTTAGGTCATGAGTCTGTCGTCACTCATCAGAGCAAGAATCGGGAGCTCGTATGGTGAGAATCTGAGGCTCATATCATTTCTCTCATTACTCTCCGAAAAACGAGGGGACTATTTGTATACGGTCTAAATCGGGCTCGATTATTGCATGATAGATCGGGCTCGGAACGCGAAGGATTGAAGATTGACTCCGAGTTTCATCGAAGCAGAACATGAGGTTAGAATGTCTGTCCTCGAGAACACTGAGCCCGTGATTCAGAACCGACCCTGACCCTGAACATGTTCGAGGGAAGATCGTCGAACCAAAATAACGGAAGGCCAAAATAACCATAACAGGTCGAGCATCATGGCAGAAATCTCGGCATGAATCAATGGAACCACTTAATTAGCAAATCAGGAGATTCTTTACCTTATACAGAATTGTACCTAAAGTAGGTTCATCTATTATTATATAAAGGTGGGGTCTAAAATTATTTGTACAGAGGAGATTCCTTATCATTAAAAAAGCAGTATACTGATCTTTTTAGCAATTATTGTCTAATTATTCTTTTTTCGACCCTGATTGCAACGTTTCTTGGCCCAAGGGCAATCAACCTACAAGGCCAACACTGTCCAACTTGTGTGGTTTGCATTCATTTTTTATTAATAATTTTAATTTCAATTTAGTTTCTCATTTTTGTATAAAATTAGATCACATATCCTTAAAACTGCAAATAAATTCAATTGTTATCCGATTTTGAAGGTAAACAGTGTTGCTTAGCATCTCACTAACAAACAGTTTGCGCAAATCACGCCAGTAGGAGCCATAAGGAGAAAATGTAATATCTAATCCACCATATGTGGCCAGCAATCCTGCAATTGAAGGGTCACGGTTGGCAAAAACAGTGTCTTGATCACGAACCACTTTTTTGGCTAAGGATGGTGAACTCAACACAATGCATAGTTTGCTTCCTAGCCAAAACTTGTATGTTGGACCATACTTCTGTGACAATTCTGTAAGTTGATGGTGCAAATTGTGGCGGAGGAATGGTAAGAATCCCACAATTGGAAGGCCACGAGGCCCTGGTGGCAACCTAGGTTCTGTCTTCTGTGGTATATTTGATGTCCTTTTGTACCATAGAATTGTTAGGAACACAATTGAGAGGGTGAGAGCTGCAAGACCAAGCTCATTTAGAGGTGCTAAAGCCATGTTTAGTGGGAAGATAGTCTCAGTGCTTCTTCTAATACCAGCTTTTGAAAGGAAGCCTATTATTTAGCCTCACAATGAAATATTCTATCTTTATCAGTATAGAAGCCAATTTTTCATCCTTATAGATAAGGCAAGAACGGTTGAAGGCAAATGCAATGCTGGCTACTCAATAATAATGGAGTACTGAATACTACCGATTTGAAGTTTGAACCACTACAACTGATTTGAACTGGGTAAAAGGAAAGGTTAAAACACCTAAGAAGAAGGAAACAACCAACATCAATTCAAAAGAAAGTGACTTTTAAAGAACATGTGACATATCATAAGCAAGGGAAAGAGGCATATTTTACCCTAAAGTAGGACCTTTTGAAAGTCAGCAGACAAACTAGATGAATATGAATATACACTACATCCTTCCCAACCGTGCTGTTGCTTCAAAAACATAACAATAAAAAAAGAAGTTCCAAGGTGTGTACTGTTACTTTCTTCGCGTTTCTATTTTTTTTTCTTGAATGAGGAAAAAACTAATGTATATGCTTTGGATATCTATTTACTATATTATAAAACTATGAAGCTCCAACACGAAATGTAGATCTAACCTTTTTACCCTATATATAAGAAACTGCACCACTCCGAATTTCACTAACAATATCCTGGGTACGCCCCTGATTCCACGCCAAGATGACTTTCTAATAGTGTCAACTGTATCATCAAGCTTTGAGACAATTCTGTAAGCTGGTGATGCATATTGGGGCGGAGGAATGGTAAAAATCCCACGATTGGAAGGCCACAATTCTGTGCTCATAAGACACAACTATGTAATTGTCATTGGCTATTTGGTTCATTGCATTAAAATCAATGTATACATTGTATAATGTAAAATGTGTTTGATTTAAAATTGGAAAAAGATTTATTTTCTACAATATCCATGCAGTGCTAGAAGGCTGCTCACATATCTATCAGGGAGATGCCAATCATCTCTCCCTTAATAGGAAAAACTAACTAAAGAAGTAACAGTATCATGCTTTGTATTTTAAGTGCTCTGATGAAGTAACACATGTATTATTATTTCAAATTTGGTACAGTATACAATAGTTAAGGAGTCACAGCCATTAGCCATTTCAGATGGAACAATGGAACCTTCTGATTTTTCATGTCTACACTTTGAGTTGTTCATAAGATTATTGCCAGGATAGAGCAACATATTTTATCTTACTCATAGAGTGTTGGACTGGATAATCTTGGAGTAGGTATAGCCACCAGAGGAATTTTCTTCTTCAAAACAAGACCAAACTTCTCTGTAAGGTCTACTATCTCTCCTTTGGGCAACTTCCAGTCGAAAGAGTGAATAAGTGAAGCCAGTGAATACATGAACATCCTCTCTGCCATGGCTATTCCCGCACACATTCTTCTTCCAGAACCAAATGGAATAAAGTTGAAATCATTTCTACTATAATCCAATTTATTGTCCAAAAATCTTTCCGGATAGAACTCAGTCGGATTTTCCCAGATAGAGGGATCTCTCTGTATAGCCCATGCATTTATGAAAACACGAGATCCTTTAGGAACGGTGTATCCTCCCACAGTGACTGTCTCACTAGGACAATGTGGCACCAATAGTGGGAGCACTGGATGTATGCGCAAGACTTCTTTCATAACTGCATATAGATATGGTAAGTGCTGAATATGAGACTCTTCCACTATGTTATCTTTGCCCACAACTGTCTCCAGTTCCTGTTGTAATTTCCTCAGGACCTTTGGATTGTTCATAATTTCAGCCATGGCAAACTCAACCGTGTTGGAGGTTGTGTCAGTTCCACCAACAACCATATCCTGTTCATGGTATTTGTAAAAGTTATTATCGTGTACAACAAAAATTCAGAATTTTGTAACTGTATATTGGAGTTTAGTTCAAGGTTTACTCTGAATTCACAGTTAAGTTTTTACATGTTGTCTGATGTGTACTCCAATAACTAGATAGCAACCACCAGCTCAGGACATGATTTATATGAGTCTGATTCTTGTATTTGTTTCTTATATGCCACAACAGTTCTTTGATAAATTTGCAATCGCATCTTCCATTTTTGTTAGAATTTGATCCACTCTTTATGACTAAAATATCACACTAAGCCAGTTATTCATCCATAATAAATAAAGATCAACTGTTTATCACGCAAATGCAAACTCAGAAAGCAGCACCACATCCATTTCAAGTGAAGTTTGCTATAGTAGAAGAATGCAACCAAAGTTCTGGACATGAGTTTATGAATCTGATTTTCTTAAATTTATTTCTCATACAACAACGACAACAACATACCCGATGTAATCCTACAAGTGGAGTCTGTGGAGACCTTACCCTATCTTGCGAAGTTAGAGAGGTTGTTTAGATAGACCCTCAGCTCAAGGAAATCATAATCACACCTGTTTCGAAAAAGACTTCAGTTTATTTCTCGTACGCCAAAAAATTCTTCTATAAATTTACAATCCCACTCTCTTTCCTTTGATTCGATCTTTTTATTATAATTAAAAGAAGGTCTGCCATCATGATCAGTGTAAGCCAATTATTCATCCACATAGATAAGGTATGAACTGTTGAAGGCAAATGCAATATTGACTACTCTGTAATGATGCAGTAATGATTATGATTTGGAAAAACACATTTAGAAGGAAACAACCAACATCAGATCTGATAAAGTGACGTTTCCTACAGTGGAATGCACAAATGACAAAACATACCATGAGTAAGGCTTTGAGTTCAGACATGGTCAGAGGTATATTGGCATCGGCATCATCTTTCAACTTCAGCAAAACCTGCAAAAAATCCTTGCTTTCTTGGCCAACACCACTTCCCATCCCACCATCTCTATCTGTTTTCCGTCTTTGATCAATAATGGTCTCAAATATCTTGTCAAACCGCTTTGCCAACACCTTCATCTTCTTTGTTACACCTTGCAAATCAAACCTGGCCAAGCCCGGGTAAAAATCCGAAATATCCGGAGTACCTAACAGCTCAGTCATCCCAGTCACAACAAGCCTAAACTCTGCACCGAGACTAGCTCTTTTCTCACCCTTCACTGTGTCACCCCATAACATGCTCGTAATCACATTAAGAACATTCAAGAACATCTGCTCGCCGATACTCACCGGTGAACCTGCCTGATTATATAAGTAATTAACTGTCTGTCTAAACTCCCGTCGCCTTAGTGCATAAACGGAGTCTAAAGTAGAACCGTTAAGCATTTCACGAACAGAAATCTTCCTCAACATGCGCCATTTTGGTCCATAAGGAGTCCAAACTATGTCCTTACCACCATATGAAAATTCTCTAGCAACAGCAGGCACATCTCTGTTAGCAAAAATAGTATCTTGCTCCTTAAGCACCTCACGAGCTAAAGCAGGAGAGGTGATGATAATCCCAACTTTTTTACCAAGCCAGAGTCTACAAATAGGGCCATACGTTTGGGAAAGAGATGCAAAATAGGTGTGGAGTTCAGGATCAAGAGAGAGGAGATTACCTACTAAAGGCAAAGCTTTAGGCCCTGGTGGCAATGGGGGTTGTTCCTTCTTTGACTTATTGATGATAATCCAAACAAACCATAGTAAAGCTATAATTCCAAGAATATTGGAGAAACAGATACCAATTTGCTCAATATTGGCTTCATGCAAACACCACGGCCAAGAATCAAATAGAGGTTTGAAGAACTTGAGAGACATTATTTGAGCCTTAGAGGGAAATGAGATTAGAAAGAGCAGTGGTGTAGAAAAATGGCAAAACCAATGTGATTGGAAGCTCAATGCTTTAACACCCACTTAAAACAAAATGGTGAATTCTGAAGACAGAGATATTTTGGATCAAAACAAATTAGTATTTTGACAGTCCATAAGATGAAAAAAGAATATAGATACCTCCACACTCTACTGTTACTTCAAAGGAAAAAAACAACAATGTACTATTGGTCCCAAATTGTTTCTTGTTTCTAAATAGGGACCACTTCTTTTCTTCTTTTTTTCTTGTTTGGGCAAAAAGAAAAAATAAAACTTGTCATGTATGCATTGAGTATGCAGTTTCTCAAAAGAAGCATGTCATCCTTATTTTCAGGTGATTGAGGGGCAGATCACTCTAATCTGGAGTTTATTTCACATCTCCTTGGAAAAATCCAATCTGTCGTTATTCTTAGAGCTTGTTGAAATTTTGTTGCTTTCAGTTACTACAGTAACTTTTTTAGCAGAATAAGTTGCTTAGTTTTAGGATGCATTTCAATCAATATTTTTAATATTTTTGCTGCCCCATCTTTTAAAAAACCAACAGAGCTACTAACAGCAGTAAGTTTATCCAGTTTAATTCAATTACTAATTCAGCATATTAATCAACCTCTTAAAAGAGTACACAACATTTCTAGTTTGCATAGATATCAGAGTTTATGAACCAAGTGTCATAGAGATCAAGGTTAGATAAGATAACTTGTACACGACTTAATGTAAGGATTCATTATGAAGCAACATAATTACTACAGAATTTGTATTTGTGATTGGATATTTGGATTAGTGCATTAAAATCGACATATGCATTGTATGATATAGTACTTTGTTTTCAGTGTTACTCGCAATGTGCTCAAGGGCTGTTTACATAGATATCAGGGAGATGCCAACCATATCTTCTTTATAGGAACACTAACTAAACAAGGAACGGTATGAAATCATTTACGTACTCCAAATAAAATGATACATGTATTGATATCTCAAATTCAATTCAGTATATAATACTAGAGGAGTCATGGAATTAGCCATTTCACATGGAACATTAGAACTTTGAGTTGTTCATAAGACCATTGCCAACATAGAGATGCATCTTTTATCTTTAGTCATAGAGTGTTGGATTGGATAATCTTGGAGTAGGTATAACCACCAGAGGCAGTTTCTTCTTAAAAACAATCCCAAACTTCTCTTCAAGGTCTAATTTCTCTCCTTCAGGCAACTTCCAGTCGAAAGAATGAATGAGTGAAGCCAGTGAATACATGAACATCCTCTCTGCCATGGCTATCCCCGCACAAATTCTCCTGCCAGAACCAAATGGAAAATAGTTGAAATCATTTCCACTATAGTCCCAATTATTGTCCAAAAATCTCTCCGGAAGGAACTCAGTTGGATTTTCCCAGAGAGAGGGATCTCTCTGTATTGCCCATACATTTATGAAAACACGAGATCCTTTAGGAACAGTATATCCTCCGACAGTGACTGTCTCACTAGGACAATGAGGTACCAAGAGTGGGAGAGCTGGATGCATGCGCAAGGCTTCTTTCATAACTGCATAGAGATATGGTAAATGCTGAATATGAGACTCTTCCACTATGTTATCGTTGCCCACAACTGTCTCTAGTTCCTGTTGTAATTTCCTCAGTACCTCTGGATTGTTCATAATTTCAGCCATGGCAAACTCAACCATGTTGGAGGTTGTCTCAGTTCCACCAACAACCATATCCTGTTCATGGTATTTGTAAAGTATTATCATGTACAACAAAAGGAACATTCTGTAGAACTGCATGTTGGAATTCAGTTCAAGGTTCACTGTCTTAATACACAATTAAGTCTTTATATGTTGTCTGATACTAATGTTTCCGACTCTTTTCTTACTGTACGCCAATTTACTAGGTAGCAACCAATAGTTCTGGACATGAATAAATGATACTTCTTGTATTTGTTTCTTATATGCCACAATAATTCTTCAATAAATTTACAAACCATCTTTCACTTATATTAGCATTTGATCCACTTATTATGACTAACATCAGTGTAATCCAATTTCTCAACCAATAGGTAAGGATAGACAGTATAAAAGCAAATGCAAACTTGGAAACCAGCACCCCATCTATTGACAGTGAATATTCTTATAGTAGAAAAATGCAAGCATGCAACCAACAGTTCAGGACATGAATTTGTGAATTTGATTCTTCTTAAGTTTGTTTCTCATATGCCACAATAATTCTTCTATAAATTTACAGTCCCACTTTCTCTTTCATTTGATTTTGATCCTTTTATTATTATAACTGAAAGAGTATCTTTCTTAATCAGTGCAAACCAATTATTCATCCATAGAGATAAGGTAAGAACGGTTGAAGACAAATGCAATCTTGGCTACTCAATATAATGCAGTATAAGATTTCTTTTTGGTATATTTGTAAAATCACATTTGGAAGGAAACAACCGACATCACATCTAATGAAAGTGACATACTTTTCCTATATACTCTAGTAGAATATGCACAAATGACAAAAACATACCATGAGTAAGGCTTTGAGTTCAGTCATGGTAAGAGGCATTTTGACACCTGCTTCATCTTTCAACTTGAGCAAAACTTGCAAAAAATCCTTGCTTTCTTGTCCAACACCACTTCCTATCCCACCATTTCTATCCATTTTCTGTCTTTGATCAATCATAGTCTCAAATATCCTATCAAATCTCTTTGCCAACACCTTCATCTTCTTTGTCACACCTTGCAAATCGAACCTAGCCAAGCCCGGATAGAAATCGGACACATTCGGAGTACCTAACAACTCAGTCATCTCAGTCACAACAAGCCTAAACTCTGCACCAAGACTAGATCTTTCCTCTCCCTTCACTGTACCACCCCATAACATACTTGTAATCACATTAAGCACGGTCAAAAACATCTGTTCACCAATATTCACTGCTACACCCTTCTGATCATAGAGGTAATTAATTGTCTTTCTAAGCTCTTTTTTCCTTAGTGTATAAACAGAATCTAAAGTAGAACCACTAAGCATATCACGGACACAAACTTTTCTCAACATGCGCCATTTTGGTCCATAAGGAGTCCAAACTATATCTTTACCACCATATGTAGCTTCTCTACCAGCAGCAGGCACATCTCTATTAGCAAAAATTGTATCTTGATCCTTAAGAATCTCACGAGCTAAAGCAGGAGAAGTAACAATAATACCAACTTTTTTACCAAGCCATAGTCTACAAATGGGGCCATAAATTTGGGAAAGAGAAGCAAAATAGGTGTGGAGTTCAGGATCAAGAGAGAGGAGATTACCTACTAAAGGCAAAGCTTTAGGCCCTGGTGGCAATGGGAGTTGTTCCTTCTTTGACTTATTGACGAAAATCCAAACAAACCATAGTAAAGCTATAATCCCAAGAATATAGGGGAGAAAGACACCATTTTGCTCAATATTTTGTTCCTGCAAATGCCATGGGAAAGAATCAAACAGAGGTTTGAGAAACTTGAGAGACATTATTTTTAAGCCTAAGAGGGAAAATGAAAAATGGCAGAACCAATGTGATGGGAAGTTCAATGCTTTTTCACCACTTAAAAGAAAATGGGTTTTGCTAAAGGAATGTGATATCTTGGATCAAGACAAAAATAATTCGGCAGATTTTTAAAGATGAAAATGAACATTGAATATACATTACTTCCCCACCTATACTGTTATCTCTAAGGAAAAACAATAAAATATTGTTGGTCCCCTATTTGTTTCTTGTTTCAAAGTGGAAACTATGAGTGGCTATTGGTCCGGTCCGGTCCGGTCACGAATTGTAAATTTTTTTCGGTTCTGGTTCGGGTTTCGGTCTGGTCCGGTATTGGTGGTGTGCTAAAACCGGACCAAACCGGTCTTACCGGTCCGGTTCGCCGGTTCGAAATGATCCAAGCCGGATCGTGACCGGCACCGGCTACCAGTAGACCAGTTTTTCCGGTCCGGTCCGGTCCGGCCGGTTTTCTATTTTTTTTTTTAATTTGTCTTTTATTTAACTTTGTAAATAAATATTTAGTATGTTTCAAAGTTAAAACTTAGAATTAAAATACTTATAATAATATTCTTTCAAATTTTGAATTAGTTTCAAAGTTTATAATTAGATTCAAAACCTTGAAATTTGAATCAATTAGAAACTAGTAATTAATTGTAGTATTTTTGCGTAAGGAATAAATTTAAAAAATAAAAAAAAGAAGACATAAACTTTGTGGTGATAGATAATTTTAAGTTTTTGAAAATATAACAACAAAATATTACTAACTTTGTATATATATTTGAAATGTTTAGTATGTTTCAAAGTTAAAACTTAGAATTAAAAAACTTATTAATAATATTTTTTCAAACTTTGAATTAGTTTCAAAGTTTATAATTAGATTCAAACCTTGAAATTTGAATCAATTAGAAACTAGTAATTAATTGTAGTATTTTTGCACAAGGAATAAATTTAAAAAATAAAAAATAAGAAGACAAGAGTTGTGAACTTGTGATGGAATTCCAAGATTTGGAGCAATTTTATTATAGTGTATTCTAATGTCGAAAATTACATTCTTTTAACATACTGACTAATTTTTTTAAGATAGCCGTATGCTTTTCTTTAGGAACTGGTTGTTGTTGTTCCGGTTCATCGTCTTCGTCTTGTTCTTCTTCATATTCCACTTCATTGCCTGTTTGACACCCTTCTTCACTTGTTCCGTCGCTCAAAATTTGATCCAAATACGCTCTGTCCTTTTTCTGCGAAAGTTCTGGTATTCCAAAGTTTCTTCGCTCTGCTCTGATCCAATCCCTGAATAGAACTCATGTCTCCATTGCCTCTTCTCTCAACGAATGTCTGTGATCTCCAATTTGAAATCTTCCTTGGCTGAAAGCGCTCTCCGACGCAACTGATGAAGCTTGAATTGTTAATATATCGCGGGCCATTTTTGCAAGTATGGGAAATTGTGATTTTTGATTCTTCCAATAATCCAATAAATTATGAGTTCCAAAACTTGTAAGTTTTTCTTTGGATATTTGATTAAGTAGACTTGGAACTCGCTGTATTCCTCCCCGTACTCGTCTTGTTCTGAAAGCAACTTTTGATCAAATCCTCCAAAAGTGCTCATCCCCGCATGCCTTTTGCCTATTTGAGAAGAAGAACTTTCACCGGTTGACAGTATTGGTGCAGTTGGTGTAGCAGTCTCTGCCCAAGCTCTATACTTTACGAAAACAGCTACGGTATCTGTAAAAACTTTAGCACAAGCATGTTCTACACTAGGGTAGTTATTAGTCGCAATTTCAACAGTTGTAATATCTAAATTTGCATATATTTCCCGAACAAGTCATTCAGTTAACTTAAGTTTAAATGTAGGATGCAACACAGAAGCAAAAAAGCTGAGGAATTGGGAAAAAAATATTTTTTAAAATTTTCAATCATAGCCTCTACAGTCATTTTATATTCTTTGTATTGCCTATATAATTTTAATAATTTAGATATTCTAGCTATATAATGTAACATGGTAGGAATAGTTGGATAATATCGTCCGGAAAATTCTAAAGTAGCATGATAGAATTTTTCTAAAAACTGGAGGAGATGTTGAACAAGGTTCCAATCGTCCTCCTTAAGGTGATAAAGTTCCATAAAATATTTATTATACATTTGAGTAATAGGCTCTCTATATTCATAAGCAACAGTTAATGCTTCATATAAAGTGTTCCACCTAGTACAAACTTCTTTTGGGACTCTCCTAATCGGCATTCCTAATTCTATACATTTTCTTTCCCATTCTCTTTTTCTTTCTTGATTTTTATTTCTAAATATAAAAGCAATAGCTACTTTAACCTTTTCAATAATGTGGTTAAATAAGCCAAGACCATCTTTTACTACTATATTGTAAATATGACATGCACATCTAAACTTAGAATTAAAAAACTTATTAATAATATTTTTTCAAACTTTGAATTAGTTTCAAAGTTTATAATTAGATTCAAACCTTGAAATTTGAATCAATTAGAAACTAGTAATTAATTGTAGTATTTTTGCACAAGGAATAAATTTAAAAAATAAAAAATAAGAAGACAAGAGTTGTGAACTTGTGATGGAATTCCAAGATTTGGAGCAATTTTATTATAGTGTATTCTAATGTCGAAAATTACATTCTTTTAACATACTGACTAATTTTTTTAAGATAGCCGTATGCTTTTCTTTAGGAACTGGTTGTTGTTGTTCCGGTTCATCGTCTTCGTCTTGTTCTTCTTCATATTCCACTTCATTGCCTGTTTGACACCCTTCTTCACTTGTTCCGTCGCTCAAAATTTGATCCAAATACGCTCTGTCCTTTTTCTGCGAAAGTTCTGGTATTCCAAAGTTTCTTCGCTCTGCTCTGATCCAATCCCTGAATAGAACTCATGTCTCCATTGCCTCTTCTCTCAACGAATGTCTGTGATCTCCAATTTGAAATCTTCCTTGGCTGAAAGCGCTCTCCGACGCAACTGATGAAGCTTGAATTGTTAATATATCGCGGGCCATTTTTGCAAGTATGGGAAATTGTGATTTTTGATTCTTCCAATAATCCAATAAATTATGAGTTCCAAAACTTGTAAGTTTTTCTTTGGATATTTGATTAAGTAGACTTGGAACTCGCTGTATTCCTCCCCGTACTCGTCTTGTTCTGAAAGCAACTTTTGATCAAATCCTCCAAAAGTGCTCATCCCCGCATGCCTTTTGCCTATTTGAGAAGAAGAACTTTCACCGGTTGACAGTATTGGTGCAGTTGGTGTAGCAGTCTCTGCCCAAGCTCTATACTTTACGAAAACAGCTACGGTATCTGTAAAAACTTTAGCACAAGCATGTTCTACACTAGGGTAGTTATTAGTCGCAATTTCAACAGTTGTAATATCTAAATTTGCATATATTTCCCGAACAAGTCATTCAGTTAACTTAAGTTTAAATGTAGGATGCAACACAGAAGCAAAAAAGCTGAGGAATTGGGAAAAAAATATTTTTTAAAATTTTCAATCATAGCCTCTACAGTCATTTTATATTCTTTGTATTGCCTATATAATTTTAATAATTTAGATATTCTAGCTATATAATGTAACATGGTAGGAATAGTTGGATAATATCGTCCGGAAAATTCTAAAGTAGCATGATAGAATTTTTCTAAAAACTGGAGGAGATGTTGAACAAGGTTCCAATCGTCCTCCTTAAGGTGATAAAGTTCCATAAAATATTTATTATACATTTGAGTAATAGGCTCTCTATATTCATAAGCAACAGTTAATGCTTCATATAAAGTGTTCCACCTAGTACAAACTTCTTTTGGGACTCTCCTAATCGGCATTCCTAATTCTATACATTTTCTTTCCCATTCTCTTTTTCTTTCTTGATTTTTATTTCTAAATATAAAAGCAATAGCTACTTTAACCTTTTCAATAATGTGGTTAAATAAGCCAAGACCATCTTTTACTACTATATTGTAAATATGACATGCACATCTAACATGAAAAAATTCCTCAAAAGGGGGGTTTAAAATAGGTCTCAAGTTCCTAAGTGCTTCTGTGTTGTTTATAGCATTATCTACTATAATACTAAAAACTTTGTTAGATAAACAATATGCACGAAAAATTGATGAAACTGTTTAGGAAATATAATTCCCGTGTGTGGTTCATCAATAACTTTATAAGCAATAATACGTTTTTGAAAGACCCAATCAGGATCTATCCAATGAACAGTAATTGTAATATAATCACAGTTATTTGTAGAAGGACCCATATCAGTAGTAAGGCATACTCTAGTGTCAAAGTTATCAAATAAATATCGCAAATAATCTCTATATTCATTCTTAAATTTAATAATATCATTTTTAACAGTAGTTCTTGAAAAACCTTTAAAAGAAGGATTATATGTAGCTTGAATATAACGAACAAAACCAGTAGAAGAAGGAAAACTATAAGGTAAATCCTCTACCGCAACTAGTTTAGCAATATTTTCCCTATCCCTTTGTTTATCATAACTAAGAACCCCTCATGTTGTTTGGTTAATTTTAGCTTGGATACCCGAGGATTCATCATGTGCTACCCCTCCCCCCCCATGTTCGGTTCCAAAATAAATACCCCCTCCCACATTGATCATTTCTTAGGATGTTTATTTCTTAAGTGAGTCCTAATTTTACCCGTCCCACCTTCATTACCCCCAGTTTTGAAAAACCACTCCATTCACAAAGACCACCAACAGCTGTCTGATTTTCAACTTTCTTTTGTATAAATTTCCACACCTCAGATCTTTCCTTACGTTTAACCGGGGCTCTAGTGGGAGGTACAAGAGGCAAGTCGGACTGAACTTCAGGTGGACTGGCTTGAAATTCATGTGGTTTTTCTAAATTAACCCCAGTTTAATAATTATATTGCGCTTCTACGTGTTGTGCCCCCCCCCCTCCACCCACTACTAGTTCCGATTGAACCTCTTTGAGACATAATTATAGCAAATAAAATAAATATATGACAAAAATATAATAAAAGAGTAGAAGTAGGAACGACCAACCAAATATAACCGTATAATTGAGGTGAAGTTGATACTTGAACCTTCACTTGATAGCAACTTCAATTAAAACTTGATAAAGAATCAAAATTGTATAATTTACACAAATAGCCAAAGTAGCAAAATAGCAATATTATAGAGAATTTGAGAGAATTAGAGAGAATTGGATGATTTATGTGAAAATATGATGAAATAATGGGGTATTTATAGGAAAAAATAGTTAGGGGTGGTTATGGGGTAAAATGCCCGTTTTTTGCCGTTGGGCAACGGCTATTTGCTCAATAGAGCTGTTGGCCAACGACTAATTTTTAAATCTGCCCGTTTATTTATTTATTTATTTTTTTTACCGGCCCGGTCGGTTCGGTCCGGTCCGATCCGGTACCGGCCGGTTCTGGGCCATTTTTTTTTCGGTTCGTCCGATTTCAAATCCTTAAACCGTCCCGCTACCGGAACCGATTCCCCACGCCTAAAAAGGTTCGGTTCACACCGGTCCGGACCAGTCCGGGCCGAATTCCGGTCCAAAACCGGTCCGGTCCGGTGTGAACCGGACCAATAGCCACTCTTAACTGGAAACCATTGTTTCCTCCTTTTTTCTTGTTCGGGTAAAAACAGAATAGATGACTTGTTACGTATGTATCTAGAGTGATTGCTCACAGGTTACTCAATTAATGGAAATTGTGCAAGAAAATTACTTTATTTTGTTAAAAGTCACTCAACTAAGATAAACTAGTGCAAAGAAGTCACTCTTTTTTTTTTGGTTTTGTAATTACTCTATTTTTGTCATTTTAGCTACAATGTCACTCTACATATTCAAGTGATATTTTCCGTGATTTGAGGAAGTTTTTTATCCCCTCTAATATGTGCTGTGGACCTATGGTATTGGCAATTTATGATTTAATAATTGAAGTCAATGACCCTTAATTATTAAACAAAATTAATAAAAAAAGAGAAAATGACCCTTCATTATTGTTGGCTAGCACAAATGAATCTTCACATTTTGATACCTTCAAATTTGTTGGTTGAATAAGATTTTGGAATATCTTGTCTTTAATGCAGGCGCAAATTTCCAGGGTTTGGAAAAGTAAGGTTTTACCTAAATTGTGTTCGTTTTGAATGAAACATATAGTAAGTTATAAATTTTCCCTTACTCTAATGTACGTACAACTTTTACGTGCATTCAACCTATGCCGAAAGAGAGACCGAAAATTGGTCAAATTGGATACCAAACAGTGAGCATTTAACTACAGAGGCTTGAAAAAGCACAACAATGCACTGCCTAGTGCCTACATCCCAAATGTTTTCCATTATTACTAGATCAGGATTTTAGGTAGCTTTTTTTTTTTTTTTTCGGAATTTGGTGATATACAAGTTTCAACCAACACCAAATCTCTCAAAGATATGGATATCTTTTATAGCCAATCGTAGTGACAATAGTTCTCCCGGCAGCAAGTAATAGTTTAAAGTAACTGAAACAAATCGCTTAGAAAATGATCAAGATTTCGTAATTGTGGGTAAGGTTACTCACTGTCGGCTAATTTAGATCTGTGCCACTTAGCACTCATTTAAGCTCTACCAGCATCTTTATTTAATTCTCAGGACTCGAACATAAAATTTATGATTAAGGACGGAGAGATTCCATTTATTTTATCACACTTCTTACAGCTTGTTCGGATGGTTGTTACACATCGTTTCATAATGTATCGTATCGTACTGTATTGTATTGTACTGTATCGTTTGATAAATACGATGTTTTGGATAGATTGTGTCGTTTGTCATCGTTTCATGATATCACGCACCAGCAATATGAAGAATAAACTTGTAATATTATAAAGAAAAATTATGATACATGGTTAAATTACTATATAAAAAGGTAGGAAAAATGATAAAATAAAATTATTTGATAATAATAAAGGGTGAGATTGAGAGAAAAAGACAAGGTAACGACGCGACCACACCAAATCGGTCATTACATAAAGTGACACATTTCATCGTTATATAACGACGTATTTAACGATACGATACAATAAAATTTAAGTAACGCTCAAAATAAACATTGTGTTTAAAGTAACAATACGATCCAATACAATGGGTAATAACCATCCAAACAAGTTGTTACGGTCTGTTTGAAAAGCCACCAGGTAAATAATTGGAATTGGTATAATTACTAGGGTAGTAATTACACAGCCTAGTAATTACACAGTATTGTAATCACGATGAATTTTTTTGTTTTATCATAATGTAATTACAATGTAAATAAAAATATACTATTTGGTTTCACAAGTGTAATTAGTTGCATAAGTGTTATTATACAGTTAGATTAAATATTAAATATAAAGTTAAATTATCAAAAATTAAAAGTTATGATTTAACAAATATATGCCTTTATAAATAATATTAAATTTTACATCTAAGATAGATATTATTTCTTGAAAATATATTAATTACTAATCATATATTTGTAACTAATATTGTAAAATTAATTGATATATATATATATATATATATTAAATTATTAATATATTACTTTAATCAATTATAAAAACTAAAAGTACATATTTTGTAAGAACATCATGGACTGCATGCTTGAAAAATAATTAATATTTATTAATATAAATGGCCTAACATTACTCAAATGTTTTACGAAATAATAATATATCAGTGAAAAATGAATGGCATACAATCTGAATTAATAAGTGAATACTACTAAAGCAAATAAAATAGAAGCGAAAATATAACATAAAATTCAAAATCCAAACAAATTAACATAATATTGTTATGTCAAATTACAATATAACATAAAATACGTTTCAACATAATTTAAGCAAATATAATTCAAAAGAAAAGGAATACATAAGTCTATAACCTCATTCAACAATGAGATTATACTTTAATGACATCACTCATTATATGCTAAGTTTATTTATGGTTCATTATTTCTAGTAGTAGGAGGAGTAGTTTCAATTTTCAAAAATAGAATAATAGCACAATTATGCTAAATAAAGAAAATAAAAAATTTGAACAACTACATGGAATCACAAAAAAAAGTTGGTAAATGAGAATATTATTTAAATATAAAAAGCAGTCGATCATTTTAATTTTAGTTAAATTTGCATATAACCTCATCCAATAACAAAATTCAACTTTAATGACATACTCATTATAAGTCAACTTTGTGGATGACTTTTTCTTTCTAGACTACAAGGTATAATTTTTTAGAAAATTTAGAATAACAACATAGCTAAGTATAATAAAAAAATAAAAAAATAATTAAGAAAGAAACAAAATATGAGAAATCATGTAGAAACACATGAAGTAAAGGTTGGGAATGAGAAATAAGGAAATAAAAATAAATAGTGTAAGAAATTAATATTTGAAAAAAATGAATTTAAAAGTTAAAAAAATAAATTAAAAGACCAAAAGAATAGAAATAATAAGTAAATTAAAAAGAAAAGAAAACATATTCGAAAAAATAACCTGATGTAATTATCACCAATTCCAAGCTCCTCCTTGAGAATTGCAGGGTATAGTTACACCTCTTTAATTACCCTCAATTACATTCACCAAGTAATTACTTGGTTAAACAAACATGCCAATATTTAATTACACCCAAATCCAGTTATATGTGGCTTTCCAAACAGGTCCTTAGTAGTATCCTCAAACGGTACAATTTGATGTACAAAAGGCAGTGAAAATAACATTTTGGTTACTGAAAAAGAAAAAGCAGTTTCTTGACTGTCAATTTTTTGGAAATAAAACCAATGCAACTAATGTATTTCATTCATAGTTGTGCCCCTAATCTTCATTTAATATAGTCACAGAAGGCACTCAATTCGGCTTTAGACCTTCATCTCAGTTTTATCCAAGCAGATTATTTTATACTTCATTTAGGGTGTGTTTGATATGAAGGAAAATATTTTTCGGAAAATATTTTTAAATTTTGCCATGTTTAGTTGGCTTAAATGTTTTAAAAAATATTTTTCTCATGAACTCATTTTCCTCCAATTGGAGAAAAATATTTTCCCTATCAAAAGAGGGAAAACATTTTCTAAATCTCTTTTTCAACCTTGCCCAACCTATTCCTCATCCCTCAACCCACACACCCCACCTACCGAGCCCACCTCCACCCATCCTACCTCACCCCCACCCCACTTAAATAAAAATAATATTAATAATACTTTCTTTAAACTACTTCAGTAGATTTACTGAAGTATAACCTAATCTACTTCAGTTAAACGTAAAAAGGAATGAAAATAAATACTTATGGAGATGATAAGCATACCAGATGCTTCAAAGTACAAAGGATGCTGCTGAAACCGGCAAGGTCATGAGGATGAAAATGAAAATCTAACTAGGATAGATATCAACTTAGTATTTTTCGCAGTGACACTTAAACAAGAAATCTGTGTGGTTTACCAAGGGATTAACCAGATAACTGTTGGTAATCTGTGTTTCGAAATCAGAAAATCGGAGAAATTAAGAAATATTAGTTTAATGAACAAAACAGAAAATAATTCCGAGCCCACAAGTTACTTGTGTGTCCTTAAAGAATTTAATACCCTCATTGTTGCCTAAGGTTATGGATTAATTCCTTCCAGGATAGAACGTGATAACTATTCTGTGATAGTGGCACTACAAATCATAGTACTTCAGCGAACTCAACAAACGGAGCAAATCACACTTGACACTTATATTTATTTGTAAAATAATGCAACAATGTAGAAAATAGGAGAGGAGTTTTCAGATTTTTCATATATAAAAAATGAGGCCAAGCCTCTAAATTTATAGACAATGAAAGAGTGAGATCAAGAAGTGCAACCCAAGAGGTGCCTCTTCCATTTCCCAGTCACACCCTTTAGAAAAACCCCAACAATCCCCCACATGAATGGGAAATGATAATATTTATAAAAACATGCATAAGAAATTATGTGATTTGCAAGTAAGGGTTAATCGCATCTGGATAAGTAGGTTTCCCTTTGAACTTTCCGCATTGAACTTATGTCGGATATACTCGGTCAATATCTTTGAACCGTCGAACTTTGATGTATACCTAGACAACCATAAGTCACACTACCAACCCTTAACCGTCTTTGGTTCTCATTGTTGTGTTCGTTTCAGCCATGAACACCGCCTGGTTTTATAAGTGCATAGGGAATTGTCAAACTCTCCTTGAAGCGGCTGACACTTCACACTTACATAGGTGATTCCTAAACGTGTTATCCCGTAGATACACTATTTGATATACCCCGTATCAAACTTAGAAACCATTAAAAATCCTTGACGCTTTATCCTTGTTACTGAACATTGTCTCATCACGAGAATGGACCAAAAAAATTTTTATTTGACGATATTGAACCGTCATTAATGACTTTGTTTGAGCTCCTTGAACCTAGATCTTGGGATCTCCAGTCTTCTAGGTAGAATTACCGCCACAAAGACTCGTCCTCGGCCATAGTCCTATTCTCCTTGATGATCTTTCAACTACCTCTCTAGTTAGGCCTTTTGTAAATGGATCCGACACATTATCGCTTGACTTCACATAGTCAATTAGGATAATTCCCCCAAGAGTAGTTGCTTAACAGTTTTATGTCTTCGTCGTATATGACAAGAATTTTAGTTATACATACTGCTTCCGGCCCATCCTATTGCCGCTTGACCATCGTAATGTATGATACAGGTGCCAATATTTTGGGAAGAAAGAATTTCTTCAAGAAATTCCGAAGCCATTCAACTTCTTCATCAGCCTTGTCTAAGGCTATAAACTCAGCCTCCATTGTAGAAAGGAAATACTCGTTTGTTTGGACGATTTCCAAGACACTGCTCCTCCACTGATTGTAAAAATATATCCACTTGTGACTTTAATTTAGTTTGATCCGGTGATCCAATTTGCATCACTATACCCCTTAATAAGCGCAGGATACTTAATATAGTGCAATGCATAGTCATGGATATATTTCAAATATCCCAAACCTCATTTTATTGTCATGACAGTTCAATGCGAACTTCCTTATGTCGTATACTGATACGTCTAGACTTTCTATTGCATATCAGATTATTGACTACACTTAATGTAGCAATAGTATATTATAACAATAGCTGGAATGATAGGCATGGCTACAACCTTTTAATATATAACATATTTCACAATCAGACCATTTCCAAGCATTTGTATGCTATTTATTCATACGTCAATATGATATGCAAATTATAGCACCTTCATTAATGAAACAAATCCAAATGGATTTTGGTCATGTTCATCGGTTGGTTCACCTCATTATAGACCAACATATTAATACATTTATTCATGAACGGTCATGTTTATAAAAAACATACAAACGCACTTTTCATAAAAAGTCACCTTCCAGTTGACACCCTTTCATAAAACAGCTAAATATTATAAATATTCAAGAAAGAACAAATCATTTCTGGAAAGGCAGGTAAACAGCTTTCGAATTTGTAGTTTCATCACTAGTCATCACTAAGACTGAACAAGTAATAAATTCACCGACTATCATATCAATATCCACTAAGGATTGGTGGGTTTCAAAAATATATCATTTAGACATTACGTCTAACATTGATTTTTGTCATGCATAAGTGAAAAGCCCCCATATTTTAAATATTTCATCAACATATAATCCACATATAATCAATTAATGACTATATGATTTGAAGTATTCTTAACGTAAACATATTTGTTTACACTCATTAATTTTGAAACCATTTGACAATATCATTTGGTCAAATCTCGTATGTCATTGTTTGGGTGCTTGTTTTAGTCTGTAAGTGACTTAACAAGTCGGCACACCTTTTTTTTTTTCCTTCAGGAACCATGAACTCTTCTGGTTATTCCATGTAAATTTCTTCCTCTAAATCTCAATTTAAGAAGGTTCTCTTCACATCCATTTGATGGATTTGAAGATCATAAACTGTAGCCAATGCTACTAATATCCATATATACGTAATACTCATAACTTACGAGTATGTGTTAAAATAGTCAAGATCTTCTCGTTATATATATATCCTTTGACAATAAGTCTTGCCTTATACATGTCAATAATGTCATCATCTTTTATTTTCCTCTTGAAAATCCATTTGGAACCCAGTGGTTCGTTCCGTAGAGTAAGATCAACTAACTCCCAAGTATAGTTATTTAATCTGAATTCTATCTCACTATTGACTGTTTCTTTTCGAGGAAGACATAATTTCTTTCAAAGTTTAAAACTCATTTTCTAACAAGAATGTCAGAAAATCTGATCCAATGGAAGTAGTTGTCCTTTGACGTTTACTACATCTTGAATTCACCTCATTAGGAGTACTTTCCTTGGATTCTTCTCGAGGTTGCTTAGATATTTCACTAGATGACTCACATTCTTTTTATACGGATAAATATTCTCAAAGAATTTAGCATTATTTATTTCGATTACCATATTAATATGAATATCGAGGTTTTCTGATTTATGAACCAGAAAATGATATGCCTTATTATTTATTGCATATCCTATGAAAACGCATTCAATAATTTCTTGTCTGATTTTTACCCTTTTGAGTTTAGGAACTTGCACTTTAGCTAAGTATCCCACACTTTAAAATATTTGAGTTGGGCTTCCTTCCATTCCATTCCATTTTTCATATGGAATGGATTGCGTCTTGCTACGGAAGACTCGACCTAGTATTCGGTTATCTGTAAGAATAATTTCCCCCCCACGAGTTCTGGGGTAAACCAGAACAAGGCATTCATTATCTCCTTTGACGTTCTATTATTTCTTTCTGCAATTCCATTAGATTGTGGTGACTAAGGGGCTGTCATTTGATGAATAATACCATATTCCATACATAGTTATTCAAAAGGAGATTTACATTCACCGCCCCTATTACTTTGTAGAGCCAATTACATGAATTGTTGTTTGTATCGTGATAGAGCCACAATTAATCAACGGTGAAATTTTTAATCTTCAAATCGAGTAATATCTGATACAACCAAATTTAATAAACGGTGAAGTTTTTAATCTTCAAATCGAGTTATAAATTAGAGTAGAAAATCACTAAGATTTTAATCTCCAAAACAAGTAGAAAGTCACTTAGACTTTAGTCTCCGACAAATGAGTAGAAAGTCACGAAGACTTTAATCTCAATAAACGAGTAGAATCACGTAGATTATAATCTCGGCGCAGGAGTAAAAAAAATCACGAAGATTTTAATCTTCATAACAGGAGTAAAAAATCACGAGGATTTTAGTCTCCAAAATAGGGGTAGAAAATCACAAGTATTTTAATTTTCTTTTCAAATGGCTTTCCAACTAAACCATTTTAACCCCTAAATTTTATAAGTTTGATATATTATTCTTATCAAACTAACATATGTATATCTTTATTGATCTAATACATATAAATATCATCTTCATGATCTCAAAATAAATTTCAAGTATTACTGTAAGTTTAATTTACATCTTACAAAACTTTGAAATTAAATTTTTCATATAATTTCAAGAAAGCTACCAAACTTATATACCAACTAGTGATAGTTTTTCATTTGGTTAAAGGAATAACAAAATAAACACATGTTATTCTACATGCATATAATTCTTGATTTGTAGTATGAAATTATAATAAGCATCTACCCTATCGTTGAAAGAAATTAAGTTTCATAAATCACATGGGGTAGAAAATCAAGTAGAGTAAATAAAGCATAACCATGTATAGTTATCACTTTCTGACGAAGTTAATCCCACAAAGAGGCCAATGATTAGAAAGACCAGTCATCTTTCTCTGCTAGAAATGCAACTACTGAGTTTTCAAGTGTTTTTTGCTGCCACTTCTTTATTAGAAGTTGACTATATTATTCCAGTAGACACAACTGTTGCCTTCGACTGGTGATTGACCAAGCAGCAAAGGGAAACGACTTCAGGATGGCTTCCGTTTCTGGGATTTGTGGCGTCGTTTGCCCAAACTATGACAGATGATCTTGGTTTCAACATCCTCATTTAACACGTAAGCCATCCTTTGGTTCTCTTTTTTCCTTGTGTCTTTCCAATAACATAATCATAAACATGCCATAATGATACTAATCATAAGAATGGCAGTAACCTAATGCCTTTGTATTTGTGGGTTCAAAGCCAAACACAGATACACTTTGTATCCAACCAGTAAGACCAAACTTCAAGGCCACATAAGTTTCAACATTGCTTGTCTATGAATATGCGGTTAAATATAATTAACCACTACATAAAAGGTATAGAAAGATAAGAAGAACGAGTTTAAAAATTATCTGTTCCAGAAACGGTGGCCCCGTCATGAAGGAATACACAATCTCTCTTTAAAGGGAGAAAAATATTATTCAAAGTGACTGTTTACTCTAAATTTCGGATAACAATTGAATTTATACGTGGTTTTAAGGATATGTGGCCTAATTTGATACAAATGATGAATAATATAACGAAAATTGAAATTAAGGGACAAATAGAGAATAAAAGCAAACCACCCGAGTTAGAAACTCTTAGCCGTTGACTAATCCTTCTTGAGAAGAAACTGACTATATAATAGGAATTGAAATAATAAAATGATTTAAGCTAGCAATATATCACTGTTTTTCCCTTTCTTTTGATGATTCGTGTAAAAAAGATGTCCCTTTAAATGGTTCAACTCTCCTTTTATATAGTGGGAAGGTCATATATCTGGTAAACTGTTATACAAGGTAAAAGATCTCCTGATTTGCAAATTAAACGATTCTGTTGATTAGTGCCGAGATTCTTGCCGTGATGTTCGTCCCATCACGGATTTTCCGGTTTTCCGTTATTTAGGTTTGATGATCTTCCCTTGGACATTTTTCAGAGTCAGGCTCGATCTCAAATCACGGGCTCGGTGTTCTCGAGGTTGCACGTTCTGGCTTCGTGTTTCGCTTCGATGAAGCTTGGGTTCGATCTTAGACCCTACGCATTCCGAACCTGATCTATCGAGCAATAATTGAACTCGATACTAACCATATAGAGTCGAGTTTGATTTTGATCACATATAGGTGGGTCCGATTTCAACCGCATACAGTGACAACTGCCAAGTGGCTTTAAGTGGATACCAAAATACTTGGAATGGATTTTCAAACTGACCAACCCTTGCAAATAATTTCATGACTTAATATAGTAACAAATTTGACAGTGTTAGTTTTCATCAAAGTGACGCAGCACTTGCCTCACCGCAACCTTCAAAAGACAACCAACTGTCGCAGCAAACAATAGCCCTGAGCCAACAGACATAACCTTTAGGCAAAAAGAGGTCATTTTGAAATCAAGTTACTCAAATAAAAGACGAACACAGAAAAGTATATAAGTTCCTTAAGATGGTTGGTAATACGTGTTCGAAACCAGAAAATCAAAGAAACGGAGAAATGTTAGTTTAATGAACAAAATAAAAAATAATTTCGAGCCCACAAGTTACTTGTGTGTCCTTAAGAAATTTAATCCCCTCATCGTTGCCCAAGATTATGGATTAATTCGTCCCAATATAGAACGAATAACTATTTTGTGATAACGACACTACAATTCACATAATTTCAGCGAAGTCATCAAACGGAGCAAATCACACTTGACACTTATATTTATTTGTAAAATAATGCAACAATGCAGAAAAAATGGGAGAAGTTTTCATATTTTTTCATATATAAAAGATAAGGCCAAGCCCCTAAATTTATAGATAATGAAAGGGTGAGACGAAGAGGTGCAATCTAAGAGGTGCCTCTTCCATTTTTCATTCACACTCTTTAAAAAAATCCAATAATAACAATATTTTCTAACTTTAAAACTGAAACAACAGCTAGAGATAGATAAGCTAGAAATAGTAGCAAAATTTTCACATCACGAATCTTGCTATGACAATAACCTTTCCAAAAAGATAGATACTTTCTATTCGAGTGTCAAAACGAATTGCTATTGACTACGACTTTTTCATATATCTTTTTAAATATTTTGAATTGTTAAATTTTGTGACTTATAAAACCTTTTTTAGTTTTCAAATGTATAAGTTTTATATTCAAATTCATGATCAACATTAAAAAATTTGACTCTCCAATTTCCGATAAGTATCATATTTTGGGACGGAGGAAATATATAACACCAACAAAGCAACTCAAAGTAAAGATGATGAAGATCTACTGGTTTATACTTTATACTATTTTTTTTTTTTTTTGGTTTCCCATTCGGTGTCAGGTACTCGTATTAGAGTCTGACTATATTCGAATTCGCACTGTGTAAGGCGTCATTCGGAGGAAATGCTCTCTACCAAGGATTTTTTTATACCCAAAGCTCGAACTCGAGACCTCCAATTGAGGGAAGAACAACACTATCCATTGCGCCATATCCGTTGGTGGTTTATACTGTTAAATACTAAGTAAAAAATAAGTAATAAAGGACTAGAATCTACTTTTTATCAGATAATTCACTGAATCAAGGACTACCTTTTAGCTCAAGGTGTAGATTGTCCAACCATAATATCATCCGATAGAGCCATAGAGGCAATGCAGCTTCTGCTTCTATAGGCCATTTAATGGAAATGTCTGCGTCATCAAGATTGATTGGTTCACGTTTTCCCATATCTTTTTCAAGAATTGCCTGTAACCAAAGATTAAGTGTGAAGCTCCAACTACCAGAAGTCACATTATCTGATATGATATTATTTATTTAATTAGAGTTATCATTTGCAATAATTATTATGGTGTTTCAAGTCACCGGTTTTAAAATTCCAAATCGAAAAAAGTTGACTCTATTTATGGTTTGCGAACACAGAAGATCGGGTAAGGAATTTTGTTAACCGGGAAGAGGTGTGAGGCACTCCCGAATTCTGTGGTTTTAGCACGATCGCTTAACAATTAATACTTGGCCTAATTATCTGATTTATTATATATTTTACACCTATTGTGCATTTTTAACTTTCCAAATGTTTTTAATAGAATTTAATTGCTTTTAGGATTTATGAAGTTTATTTGAACAAGTCGCAATGACGCGCACTTATTGTTTTTGTACACATTGCGAATCGCGTCACGTGAAACGCACCCGCGATTTACAACATGTTTATTTTATTATCATTTGATGTTGGGGGGAGGAGGGGTCAAGTCGCTTGAAACGCGCACTCGAATTGGGAATTATATATCATGACTATGACACGAGAACCGTACCCATAATCATGATATTTTATTAATCACGCCTAAAGCAAGCTACGAATGTGTATAAGTTGCTTGTTCCAATTTTGGATTATTGTGGGCCATGAGTTATGGATGGGATTAATGTGGAAGAAATAGCATGATTCGGCCAATACTAGTATTGAGAGGGTCATTTATACTTTAGGGGGCTATTAAAGGTTGCAACTTAATGAATTACTTAAGGTTTACTAATTTTCTATCTTTAGAAATAATACATATAAGTTATTAACAATTATGGGATGGTCCACCCTACTTCGTAATATAAGTTCAAAGGCCCGACATGCATTAACGAAACAAAACCCCAAAGTCCAATTAAGAAACAGAATTCACCCACACTATTTTAAGTCCGAACTTCTTTCTCTAATTACTATCTTACATGATTGCTTTGCACTCATTCTCAATATTTAAATTCATTTGCAGTAAAACTACAGAAAAAGGAATTACGGCTCTCTTAGCAATTCGGCACAAACTGTGGGCTTCCGCAATGAGCCCAGCAACATGAACAGTTGGAAATTACAAGCACAAATATAGTATACAGCTCAATTAGATACAGAGATGGGATGAGTAGCATATATCATGCTTTCAGCTCGAAATCCCAATTGGCTTTCTTGGATTGTTGAAGAATTGGAACACAAAATCACCATGAGAAGGCGAAAGAAGCAGCGAGCCCATCAAAGACACTACAGAAGAAGAAGAAGAAATCTAGACAAGTTCCAGTCGTCCAATATGTAATTCCAGGTTTATCTCTAATTTTTTTTTTCTTAGTTTATATTAACTGGTATTTTAGGAAACAACCTCTTGCAAAAATGTAGGGGAAGATTGTGTTTAATAGACCTTTGTGTTCCGGCCCTTCCCTGGACCCCTCGCATAACGAAAGCTTAATGGAGTACATGCTTTTGAATTTTTTTTTTTTTGGGGGGGGGGGTTGTAAATGTTGCTGTCATTTTTTCTTTTTCTTTTGTTATTAAATATAAAAATGAGAATAAATTCTAGTCCTTACTTACCGTACGATTTCGTATATTGTTTAGAGGTAAATCTAAAATGGCTTGCAAGAATCTAAGATCAACGCTCTACTAAGCATATGTTTCTTTCCAAATAGTTCAATAAGTAGAAGATTTTGAGAAGGATTAGCATTTGTTAATGTTTTACGCTAATAAAAAATTTAACGATAACATGCGACAGAAGAAGAATCATATGCCACAATTTGCTGGAGCTATTATATTACAGAGACTATATAACTCTCTTTTATTGGAAAATAATTTAGAAGTGCTTGACTCACTATTTTTGTTTGTCAAAATAAGGCTTATGGACTTACTATTCCTATGTTCACTTTTAAGCTTTATTTTGTAACGTGTATCCCATCTGCGTTTACATGTGTGTTCTTCTTTTTGTGAAGCTTATCGTATCCAGCCAACACACCAGCGCCAGCAACGGCACGAAGGATGTTAGCACCAGCACCTTTGAAAAGAGATTTGGCACCCTCGTTCTTAAGAATCTGGGAGAATGCATCGAGTGAGCTCTTGTACTTGACAGCTTCACCAGAGGTCATCATCATTCTTCTTCGGACTGTGTCAATTGGGTATGAGGCTAGACCAGCACCATTGGTTACGAGCCACCCAAGAGCAAAGCTAGCAAAGAAACTATCCTGTAAACATCCCATATTAAACCGGGGTTAGTACCTCCACAGATGAAGTTCTCTTCCCACCATAATAATACCCTAAATCACCATTCCGATATGTATATCAGACTCATCTCAGGTGCTGGAAGCACCAACTATACCGCTTGATGAGAAGTTGTCTTACGAGGAAGAACCGATGGCAATTGTTGATAGACAGATAAGAAAATTACGGTCAAAAGCAATTGTGTTCGTGAAAGTCTTATGGAGAAATCATACTATTGAAGAAGCTACATGGGAAATAGAAGATGCAATGCGAGTCAAGTATCCTCATTTATTTAAGTTTACAGGTACGTACCAGAGCTAAATTCAGGGACCGAATTTCATAAGGTGGGGATAATGTAATACTACTCATACAAAAAAAGGCAATTAAGTAATTCACCCAATAAAAAAGTAACAAATAAACAAATTAAAAAAAAAAAGGGGAAGAAACCTACTTTAACTAAAAGAAGGTCAAAGCCACAACTAAAAGAAAAGGGAAACAAAGGGGAACAGACAGAAGCAAAACGATTTCAGAAGGAAAAAAAACCTTAGAAGGAAAGGAAGAAAGCATCAAACGGGAAAAACAAACGAAAGAGAGTCTCGGATGTTTCTTTAGCGCTGAAGGCCGTGTTTCATCTAATCTTTGGCATACAATTCCTTAAGTTTCAGCAATACACTCTAGGTAGTTACATGTATTTCTTCCTCTTTTAAGACTATGGAATTTTATATACATAATCTTTGTAGGGCTGAGTAGATATAATTTTGAAGTTGGATTAAAAATTTGAAAGATATAGTTAAGGAAATTGGGAAAAATTCATGAGACTTTTCCATGAATTAACTGGATAAATCATATGAATAGGTTGGAGTTGATAGATTAGTAATTAATCATATGTGAGTAAATATAATTCGGCGAATTAAGAGTCAAATATGGAATCTCAAGGGTTGGGTTTTCTAAATTAGCTATAAATTAGCCTAAACATAGAAATTAACATGAGACCGATATTATATAATTATAGATTGAATTGGAGGAAGTTGTACGAATTGCTCGAGATGAAGCATTTGGAATTTCGGCACGAGTACTGTGAGTAGTAATCTTACCGCAATTTGTGTTTTCATAACTTGCATGATTTACACATGATTTTTAATGTGAATATGTTACCGATTATTTTGAGTTGCATGTGGGACAAGTCTTTTACTCAATATAAAACCGAAATAGTTATTTGAGATGAGTACCGTGATTTTAAATATTTTCATTGTCACTAGATCTGTTTTACCGTTACTTGAATTTACTGTTATCGAAAGGAAATTATATGATTTGATAAGAACTGAAACGCCCTATATTGTTTTAAAATAGTTTCTACGAGTATATACGGATTACAGAGACAAGTATAAATGGGAGTAGACATTGAAGGATCCTGTAGCTAATGGCGGGTTCGTTAGACCTGGTGCACCTTGTAATTACTGATTACCGTTATAGCCCTCGCTAGTGGGAAGGTAGAACTAGCATACCGTTACCGATTTCCCTCGAGTAGGGACTACCGTTATATATGACTTCTGGTAAAGAATTCACAATTATACCGATTACATGATCCGTTCACTGAAACCTCCCAAAATGTGAATACTGATATTATGCAGTGGTTACCGAGCTTATTACTGAATTGTTAATTATATTTTACTACAAGAAAAGCGTGATGAGACTGAAAATTATTTATTGTTTCTGAAAGGGCATTTTTATGTTATTTTCTCTTTGAGATACTAGCATGTTTCTGACTTGTCCCCAAATAAAAACGGTTGTGGTTAAGTGTTATTACTCACTGAGCTAGTGACTCATTCCCCGCTAATTTTTTTTACAGAGACATCAGTTAACGCAGGCGAGGATCTCATTAATTAGAGCGCACAGGTTGATATTTCTCGGTGAGCCTCGCACTTGTTCGCATGGGCAGAGATTTTACTTTTTGTTATGGTCTTTTCATTGAACTTTTAGAGTCGCTCCATAGTCATCATTTTAGTGTCATGCGTATTCTTTCGTTATTATAGTCTTATGTTGAGTATCATTCTCATTTGTCAAAGTTGGAGATAAATTGGTATTTCTAGTGGTTAGTTGGTGGTTTAGTTATGATGGAGACTTGTATTGGTTAATTGACAAGTTGTCAATTATTTTGTATAATATTAGGATGTTTGGTTGTTGATTTGAGACAGGAAAGTTTTTGGGATGGTCCAAAAACAGGGACAACTCTATCCGATTTCTGTAAAATTTCCGATGAGACTTACTTGGGAGCACTTGCTCCTAAATTGGGTCATGATACTGTGTCAATTGGGTATGAGGCTAGACCAGCACCATTGGTTATGAGCCACCCAAGAGCAAAGCTAGCAAAGAAACTATCCTGTAAACATCCCAAATTAAACCGGGGTTAGTACCTCCACAGATGAAGTTCTCTACCCACCATAACAATACCCTAAATCACCATTCCGAAATAAATGATAGCACTCCGGTCAAGAGCACAGGCTTCAAGGAGTCGTACATTCCGAAGTATAAACCACGGTACACAATGATACCAACACATGAAATGTTGAATCCACGGTATAGTCCAGCAACTCCATCAGAGCTACACGAGCGTCTTCCTGTAGACATCATCATCAACCAAACCATTGAACTGCCTCTCACCTCTTTTCTTTGCAGCCTTGGCATCATTTGCAAGACGGGTACGTGCATAGTCCAATGAATAGACAAAGAGCAACGAGGAAGCACCAGCAGCACCACCAGATGCAAGGTTGCCAGCAAACCACTTCCAGTAGCCATCACGGTCCTTCTTGAAGTTGAAGAGTCTCTTGAAGTAATCCTTAAATGCAAAGTTCAAGGCCTGTGGAAAAATAATGATTAGGCTATCACAACGTGGAATAAGGTACAGAGCGGCAGCTGCCAATGTATTTCTACATGCATAAACTTCAATCCTCAAAATGAAGGCGAAAGGTAAACCTGAGTAGGGAAATAACGGATTACATTGGCAGTGTTTCCTCTCCACAAAGACACAACCCCTTTATCCTGCATTGTCCTTCTGAAACAATCTCCAATTCCCTTGTATGGTTCCGAGGGCCTACCTGTCTTGATCATCTCATCTTGGATTTGGATCAAAAGCTTCATGTTAGGATAGATTCACTCAAACACTCTGTTTTGACGAAGAAGATGAAGAAATCTTGAAGAGAGTGAAGTTGAGGTAGAGAGAGAAAGAGAGAGAAATTTTCCGTGGTAACACCCCGCTTAGATAAACTTCCACGGCGGTGGGGTATATATTTTTATGATTAAAAGTATTTACAATTACAGAGAATGATTAAGAGTAACACCCGGCTTAGGTTGATACGCGTGAACATTAATATATATATATATATCAGTACATCACATATTAATCAGGCTCCGCACCTAACACTTCACACACTCAAAAGTCGAACATCAAATTCACAAGTTTTTAAAATAAAAACTTTTCATATTCTACAATAAAAATAAATTAAAATATAAACTTTCTCTCAATGTTCATCAAAAAGTGAAAGTATCACTTTGTTGTAGCTTTCATTTGAACATTTCCATGGAAAGACTTGTGCATTCACTTACTGTTTCTCACTCATTTGGAATTGTCATTTTGCCAGCATAGATTTATATATCTCTAAGGTATATTCTTTTATCAACCAAATGTATTGGTTGTAGATTTCTAGTGCAGAGCCCTATGAGTCATTGTTGTAATATTACAAAGTCAGTCCATGGAAAGACTTGTGCATTGACTTACTATCTATCACTCATTTGGAATTGTCTCTTTCTTTTCTTTCTTCACAAAAAGATGCTATAAATGTGATGTAGAAATAGGAAGGAACAAGAATGTAGAAATAGGACTTGTGCATTGACTTAGCTATATATGGTCTGTTCAACAATTATTAATGACTAAGAAAAACTTTGTCCCTTGTAGCTTTCGTTTGAAATTTCCATGGAAAAACTTGTGCACTTGACTTTAACTAAATATTGGATTATTTATTTCTTATTTTAGTAGTTAGATAAATATTGTTACCCTAATGATGAAGTTAAAAAAATTCAAGAATTTCACTTTTTCTTAACATTAAACCAATTACGTATTTGTCTATTTGGAAAAAAAAAAAAGGCCCTAGATATGATTCTTGTGAATTGAGCATCAACTAAGTTTTTCTTTTTAATTCTCTTATGTGAGGCTTGTAAGAAGGAAGATATTTTGAATTTTTGAGTTTCCTCAAAGAGGACTTATAAAAGAAAATATTCTAGATTTGGAATTTGATGTATCAAAGAAAGACTTCAAAGTAAACAATACAAGATTATATATATATATATATAATTTTTTTTTTTAATTTTCTTGAAAATAATCCTTTTGCAAAGTTCTTCGGTTAACTAGACCCAAGTGATCAGACTTATCGACGAGAGAAACCGGGCTCATAACAAGTTACACAAGATCAAGTATTAACTAAGTTCTATTCACACTATATAGCTTCAAGTTAGGTCCATTAATTATACACCACAGAATTGATGATAGGCCTTTTTGTCCTCATTATATTTGGTAGAAGTTTAGGCTTAGTCCTTTTATACATTTGTTTATATTTATTTCTATTGTGATAAAACCCATCTATATTGTGGATTACCAACAAAGGAGAAAAAGTATTTTAAAAATTAGAAAATTACTGCATTATCCTAAAAGGGATGACAACTTCCGGAGCAAAGTCGAACATCAAATTCACAAGTATTTTTATTTATTCAAAAACATATCTTTATTTTAGGTCTAGCTTGCGCCCAATGCCCACGTCCAAGTCTTTTAATCACTTTGAACATTTCGTTTGGAGTTGTCCGTTTCTTCCACTAAAATTGCTAAATTTGATGTGGAAAAAGGACAAGTTGTCCCAAAATACACGGCGATCAAAGTAAAGAATATTTTCTATAATCAAAAAAAGAATTATGTTCATTTAGAAACTTGATGTTTACATTCATATCATATGTACTTATCATAGTTAAGAATGATAAATTAATCTAAAAACACATATTAAATGAATCATGCTTAAGTGATCTTTGGAGACATTATTAGCTGGGAATCAAAGACTAATTTATAACAACCACACAAAATTTAAAAAACTTATCTAAACTGGGAGAAAAAACAACGACACCATACAAATGCTCTTTATCTTAAATTAAAAAAAGCTCACTTATTTGACAAGTCAAATAAAAGTATCCTCCTATATATTTGTGCATGGGCTTTTTCTTAAATTCAGCAACCAACTTTGAACTCCTTATATGCAAACATGGGCTACAAACAACTCTCAGTTGTGCGCTTTATCTTTGTCTGTCATGAACTTGCTTTTTCTTCATCCACATTACCTCATTTGTGCAACAAAGATCAAATACTTCCCTTCTAAAATTCAAGCAGACGCTTACTGTAATTCCCTATGCTTCTGTTTGGTGTGATTACAATGATCAGAAATCTTATGTAAGTACATGGAACATGAGCAGAGATTGTTGTTTATGGGATGGCGTGATATGCGATGAGTTTACTGGCCATGTCATTGAACTTGATCTCAGTTGCAGCAATCTAGAAGGGGAGATTGATTCTAACAGCAGCCTATTCCAGCTCTCTTATCTCCAAAAGCTTAACCTTACTGGGAATGACTTCTATCCTTCAGTAATCTCGCCTAAATTTGGCACATTTTCGAGCTTGACCCATCTCGATCTTTCTAACTCACATTTCACAGGTCAAATTCCTTCTGAAATCTCTCATCTTTCCAAGTTACAGTCTCTTTATTTATCAGAAAACTTCACTATAGATGATAATATGCTCAGTCTTGAACCTCACAATTTCAAATTGCTTCTTCAGAATTTGACCCAATTAAGAAAGCTTGATCTTACAAATGTAAACATCCCTTCCACCATTCCTCCAAATATCTCTTTTCATATAACAACTCTGATGCTTAGGTGGACAGAATTGCATGGGGCATTACCTCAGAGTATTTTTCACTTGCCAAACTTGCAAGTTCTTGACTTGTCAGGAAATAATCAGCTCTGTGGTTATTTTCCAAAGACCAAATGGAACAGCAGTGCATCTCTAAGGTTGCTATCTCTCTCTGGCGTGAATATTTTTGGTGATTTTCTGCCCGAATCTTTTGGCTATCTAACTTCGTTGCAGAGACTGGATCTTACTTCTTGCAATCTCTCGGGGCCGGTTCCGAAATCTCTTTGGAATCTCACCCGTATTAAAGGACCAATTCCTCTGTCTACAAGTGGACTGCAGAAGCTGGAGGAAATTTGGCTATCAGGTAACAACCTGAATGGAGCAATACCGTCATGGGTATTCTCCCTTCCATCTCTACGTGTAATGTACTTAAATGATAACCACTTTTCCGGTCAGCTTGAGGATTTCAAGTACAATACATTAGTCCGGATTTATTTACGACACAACCAGTTGCAAGGTCCTCTTCCCAAGTCACTTCACAACCTCGTGAATCTAGAGGCGCTTGATCTTACATCTAACAATTTTAGTGGCAATGTAGACGTCAGCATCTTTTCAAACCTCAAACAACTTACCAGGCTAGGTCTTACACATAATAGTATTTCGCTGACCAATGACAACAACGTCAAGTCTACCTTGCCCGAATCTCTTGTAGAGTTATACTTGTCAGGTTGTGAAGTAAACGAATTGGACTTTTTGAGATCAGCAAAGAATCTTGAGATGTTGGATCTTTCACATAACAAGATTCAAGGAGCAATTCCTGATTGGGCATGGTCCAATTGGATGCACTCACTGTCTACTCTTGATCTATCCCACAATATGTTGACAAGTATTGACCATATGTCATCATTTTTTCACCTACATACTCTAGATATGCGATCCAATTTTCTTCAAGGATCGCTACCTATTTTACCGTCGTCTCTATGGTATTTTTTCATATCAAATAATAGTTTCAGTGGGAAGATCCCTTCTTCTGTTTGCAATTTGACATCATTAGAACTTCTTGATTTGGCAAGAAACAATCTGAAAGGAGAAATTCCACAATGTTTGGGTAACCTGAGTGACTACCTCCAGGTTTTGGATATGCAACACAATAGTCTTTCTAGTAATCTCCAAATAACTTTTAAAGTTGGATGTGGACTTACAAGCTTCAACTTGTATGGCAATAAGGTAGAGGGAAAAATCCCAAAATCCTTAGCCAATTGCAAAGAGTTGGAAATTCTTGATTTGGGAAACAATCACCTCAATGACACATTCCCTATGTGGCTGGGAACACTTCCGAAGTTACAAGTTTTAAGCTTGAGATCCAATAAACTACACGGACCCATCAGAAATTCAAGGATGAAAAACTTGTTTCCTCAGCTTCAAATATTGGATCTCTCTTGCAACGCATTTACAGCAGAGTTGCCAACAAGTCTTTTTCATCATTTCAAAGCCATGATGAGAACTAATCAAACAAAGAAGGCACCAGAGTTGGATATTATTACGATGACTCGGTAACTATTGCAACAAAGGGACTGGAGCTTGAAGTTGTGAGAATCTTGTCTTTGTACACCACTATCGATCTTTCAAGTAACAAATTTGAAGGACATATTCCTAATCTTCTGGGAGATCTCATAACACTGCGTGTGTTGAATTTGTCTCATAATGGATTGCAAGGTGATATACC
>MCJB01050509.1:0-23414 GCA_002018475.1 Nicotiana obtusifolia
ATTATATAGTAACTTCTTTAATTCTAATTATAAGTTATATTTTTCAAAACTTATAATTTCCTTCTACTACACTACTACAAAATTTATAATTTTACTAACTTTGAATATATTTAAAGGTTTGAAATTTGAATCAAATATTATAAAGTTTGAAACTAATTGAAACTTTGTAAGAATATTATATAGTAACTTCTTTAATTCTAATTATAAGTTATATTTTTCAAAACTTATAATTTCCTTCTACTACACTACTACAAAAATTATAATTTTACTAACTTTGAATAAGTTATATTTCTAATTATAAGTTATATTTCCAAAAACTTATAAGAATATTATTATATAGTAACTTCTTTAATTCTAAAATTCGGATTTAAAACATAATTTTCAATTATTTATAAACTTAAATAAATGAGTCAATGGTAACTAATTATTAAAAAAAAATCAAAAAAAAAATAGAATAAACCGGCGACCGGACCGGATCGGACCGGATCGGACCGGTATACCGGCCACCGGTACCGGTCCTGGTCCGGTCTAACGAAATTTAACCGGTGAGTCCGGACCGTTAGGGACCGGTTTGGTCCGGTTTTGGGCATAGTAATGGTACCGGACCGGACCGGACCGGAAAAAAAATCCGGTCCGTGACCGGACCGGACCCTTAGCCAGCCCTAGTGTATATATATATACATATATCATGTCAAATATCATGTCAATATAATATCTGGCAATAATTGATGAATGAGAAATTATTTAATGTTGTATCTCGAATTAAGGAGAAATCTAATTTGACAAAATTCGTATCTTGTATGAAAGATTTTGATTCATGGTAAGAATTTCTGTTATAAAACTCCATGAAAGTTATTGGATCTCACTTAAGCTTGAATTTGAAATTTGGTTTTTCGAAATTAGAATTTGTTTCGAGTATTGTTGTTAGAGTATATTAGGTATATTTTAATGAGTTTAAATCTCAATTTTGGGATAATTTTACAGAGATTTGAGGTGGTTTGGACTGAAATTTGAACTAAATTCAAAGTAAAAGATGAACATGGAAGAAAATGATATGTGTATCTCACTGTATATCTCCGATATATCAAATGCGTTCCGCTTATGTATGCCTTGTATATCCATGTATATCTATGTGTGATGTATGTGAGATACATATTAGATACATATGTCGTAGAGGAATCGAGTTAAAATTCGTAGTTAAAATCGAGTTTACTTATTTTCTCTATATGTCAATCTGCATAATTTGACTTGTTTATTCATGCATATCTTCTCTATATGAAACTATTGACGAGTTATTTAATATCAAATGCATATCTTCTCGATATGCTGCTTTAATTGAATGAATAATGTGCAATACATATCTTTGCTATATGTCAATCCGTGTAACTTGACTTGTTCATGCATATCTTCTCTATATGCAACTATTGATGAGTTATTTGATATCAAATGCATATCTTCTTTATATGCTGAGTTGTAGTTAGTTTACGATACTTGAACATATCTTCTCTATGTACACCGATAGCCTTACCTATATTTCATGCTTAGATTTCGATACTTTTACTATGTACATGTTTATGGTATTGAGCTATACAAGTTAAGTAAAATGAGTGTCTTTTGACTTAAAAACCTCGTCACTACTTCCCTAAGGTTAGTCAAGATACTTACTGAGTGCATGGGGTATGTTTGTACTCATACTACACGTCTGCACCTTGTGTGCAGATTCCGAAACTGAGCTGATGTGGATGATGAAGGCTAGCGTTGAGGATATACCAACGTTCCAGCTGCAAGCTACCACCTTGTTCATGGTAGTTTAAGAATTATATTTTCTGTTTATGTAAATTTCAAGCAAATGATGCAAACTTACTTTACATCGAGATTGTATTCTTATTCTTAGTCGCACATGGCCTATATTACCATTCTTTGCGATAGTTGTATCGAATTTCGCATTTTTATACTATTATTTATTTTATGATTTCCAATTTAGATAGAGGTTATATGTTAGTTGGCTTACCTAGCAGGTTGGGTTAGGTGCTATCATGACTTGGCGGGATTTTGGATCATGACAAGTTAGTATCAGAGGTCTAAGTTCCTAGGTTCTATGAGTCAGGTGAAAGTGTCTAGTAGAGCCTTGTGGATTGGTAGGATGATGCCCATACTTATATTCAAGAGGCTCTAGGAAACTTCTCTTTCTTTCTCATCCTTATTGTGCGAATTTGATTCAGCTTGAAAGCCTAAATCTTCAGTTTCTTTCTTTTCGATCTGTATGTGATGTCTTGAAGGCAAGTTAAGAGGAAAATTAAGAAGTTGGTCAGTTTAGTAGTGGCTTGGATTAGCATGGTAAAAGAAATGATTGGTTCCTTTGGTATGATAGAGCTTTATAGGTGTTTTGTGGCAATACTTTTGGGTTTGGCAGTCTGTGTAACTTAGTTGATTTAGAGGGATTTTGTTCTGATGGCTTGGTTATGTGCAAATGAGTTTCGAAAAGATTACAATGGGTTTGACCACGACTTGAGGCTGATGTCTTTTAGGGGTATGGAAAGTTTGTTGCATGTTGTGATTCTCTCCTGAATTGAGTTAAGTGGAAGGTTTTTGGTTGATGAAGTATTTATGGGGACCATCCTACTTATGATTTAGAGTTGATAATTAGATTCTCGTATTTTCATATAATAGCATGTTAGATGTGGTGAACTGTGTGGCATTGGGAATAAATGATCAAGAACGCGATTCTGTTTGGAAAGAAAGGTCACGAGTTCTATACTACATGAGATATTTCAGATGTATAAGAGAATGCTAGCACTATCTGGTATCGCCTGAGAAGGGTACATGTTGTAGAAGACGCATTGTGAATTGATTTGTGGATGCTTGACTAGTACCACAAAAATCATATGGTTGATGACTGTTGAGGTTCAAGTTTGCTAATGCGGAAGATTTATGGAAGTATTTCTCATGAGGTGATTGTGTATGCATAACGTGGCAGTCATTTGAGTGGAAAGTCAGATATAAGGTATGGAGATTCTTGTATTCTTGAGGTATAGAGATTAGATTCTCTTAGAGGCAGACTATTCCTTTGGTTGCAGACTGTGAAAATGTGTTAAAAGTTAGACAACTGATTGTATATGTTATGGATAGATCGGCGCGGAACCTAGGAAGACTATTGGTCTGCCTAATGAGAATGTGTACTCTATTCTGATTTGGAGTTGCTTACTTAGCACATCAGTTGATATGGGTGTGTCATCGGGTAGAATTGATCTTATTCATGCCATGCTATGTATCATGTGTTACTTTTTTATGCTATGGTGGGTGGTGAGAGTGATTGATTATCCACAAACATATTGTGATCCTGTTTAGGTCTTGCGGCAACGTATGAGCGAGGTGACTCTTTAGATATTAATCTATTGATTGTACCTTAGTCGTGCATACGTTTACATGTGGAATATTATGCTATTCGTCTCCCCCTATTTATGACTATACATGCTTGTTATTAATACACATGTATCTAATGAATATGAGAAGTTTGGGTCAATAAATTTCCATGTGGATTGTTATGTTTGGATACGATTCCTTATGCTTTTTTCGTTGTGTTTTGTTTTTCCCTTGTAGGATAGATTCATAGTATTGTGCTTTGTGGTTTTATCTATTAGGCTTGTTAGATAGTTCCTTATTTGGTTCTCTTTTTATTATTGGTCACATTCGAGCTGTTGCTTGTTTGGTGCACATATTGCGTCACGTGTGGTTCTAGGTGGCATTTGGTGTGGCATGTTGGTCGAGCATCTTATACTGGGTAAGACGAGATTATTAGACTTGGAAATAGTGCCATTAGATTTGGATAAGTTATGTTTAGAAGAAGAATGTCATTAGTCAACTCAAATTGGCGATGGTCCTTATGGCGAGAGAACTCCACGACTTATTGATTTTATTGGGTGGTTATGAGTTTCTACATGTTTCTTTCATCATTAGCAGTTTTGCGAAGGTTTAGAATAATATTTTATTTGATATGAGGTATATTATTGGTCACGGGTTTGATAATAAGCAACTATTGTGGTTAAGGATATTGCTATGAGTATATGAGTCATGTGGTACATCGTGTGGTTATATCTTGGGAGTACATTTAAAACTTGATGCAGCTTGTGGGTTTTGGCACACTGTATGTATACAAGAATTAGATCTTGGGGGGTTTCGAAAGTTGGAATTTGGTTCTAAGGATTGTAAGTGTCACGACCCAAAATCTCACCTAGTCGTGATGACACATAACCCAACCCGTTGGGTAAACCAAATAATATATAACACAACTCAAACGAAAAATAATCAATAACCAATAAATAGGTTGCGAGAAATCTATACAACTATCCTAAGGGCTGACCACTAAGATTATGAATAAGAATTCAATGCTAATTTGAAGAAAGATTACGCTATCTGTTTGAGATTTACGTAAATTGAAATATAAGTCCTAAACTATCATGAATAAGGTGGTAGCTTACAACTAGAATATTGGTACATCAATAATGCTAGCCTTCATCATCCGCAATAACTCGACTCCAAAATCTTCATGCAAGATACAAAAGTTTAGTATGAGTACAACCGACCACATATACTCAGTAAGTATCAAGACTAACCTCAATGAAGTAGTGACGAGGTTTAGTAAAAAAAAAATACTCACTTTACATAATCTGTGCAACTCAATAGCATATACAATAACAGAGAAATATCTAACTAAAAAAAACTGTAGAACAACAAATATCAGTAATAAGGTGCACAATTCCAGAAGAAGGTAATACACATGCTTGTCAAATAACCAGATCAAAAGCATATACCAGGCACCAAGTCCGCGCGTCAACAACGTGTATGCTAAGCAACTTAACTCAAGTTCTTTTTACATGATCACAAAGGGACAATGTATGATAAGGATCCCTCTTTATCAATAATTTTCAATGGCTTTTATACGAACGCTCTAACATGAGACAAAACATCGATGCATGATAAAGTCTCAACAAATATATCAAACTCGACACTCTCAAGTGCCCAACGATCCGTTAGCAAGTCCCATGCATATGAAAAATGCATGAATGTACGTATGTATGTCAATGATTGGTATGAATGTGTCTACACAAGTCTAGGATGTCAATGCATGCTCAAGACTCTCCACTCCACTAAATCAACACCAATACACACACTCACACACATACACACTTCACACATTTTGCTCATAGGGCCCAAAGTAACATTGGTAGTAACCTAAGTCCAGAGGGATAGATCTATATCTAACTTCCATTGTAGCGTTCCATCTAAAACAAAGCACACCAATCCAAACATAGAACTGTTGCAGTGTGCAACCTATCCAAACATAATAACATTGCAGCGAGCAACCTAATCCAAACATAATGCCGTTGTAGTGTCTAACCCGATACAAACATAATAACTCACACGGGCAACTCACGTGCAATAACAACTCAATCCCCTCACAAGTCTCAATGTGTCCAAGTACCTCACATTATCAAAATCATATCAACTCGCATGGATGTGCCATCGTGCCCTAACTCCGCTCATAGAATTGTATCCATCTGTAGGGTTATATGCATGTGCGTGTGAGATAATATATGAATGGTACACAAGGACATAAGGAGTAAATATGCAAATATATATTCATAAAGGTAAGGTATGACTAAGGCTAGATCAATCAGCTCAACATATCCAGAACGAACCTTCATGTCCAAGTAAAAAATTGTAAGCCTATACAAGATCCCTAGCATGAATAAGGATGCCCATGTAGTCATACAACAGTAAAAATATTTCATGATTAGAGCATGTAAATGACGTGTCAAAATAGCCAGCATGATCAACAAAGCACATCGAGCCTAAGCATATCTGCTAGCATGATTAAGAGTGCTCATGCAGCCGTACCAATAATTTATGGCGCATCACTAGAATAACATGTTTGAATGTGCGTTCATTAAATAATGTGTGACTACGACCAAATCAAGTATATCAACAAATCTCAAGAATAGCCTCATCGCCTCAAATAACACGTCACAAGTTGAAACATAATCTCTAAGCATGAGTAATTGTGCCATGAAGTCATAAAGATCAAATGGAGCATAAGTCAAGAAGAACGTATTTCCATTCAGGGCATAACAATGTCTCAATCTATCCCCATCATGGTACAACCTCGGTATCCGCTTATGCGCTCGTCACCCTGCATATACATCACCCCCAAAATACATAACACATAGCAAATAATTCTATTTTTAGAAAATACTCCCTCGAGTCGAGGTTAAGCAATATACTTACTTTTTGCAAACCAAACCAATCTTTTAAAACTGTTGTTCATTTAGGAATCACCTCCAATCGGCTCAAATCAAGCCAAATAATACTCAATAAGGTCAAATGAAGCTATAGAAATTAACCCCAAACGATAAAGCTTCAATGTTTAATCAATTCTGAAAAAGTAAACAGAAGTCAATAAAAGTCGACCTGGGCCTACTTCGTCAAACCTCGAAATTGGAACTGGATCCCGATTACACATGAGTCATGGAACCCATATCTATAATCAATATCTCATTTTCATGGCATTAGCATGCTTAAATCAACAATTCTCCATTTCTAGGTTTTCTCCCATTTCCTGCTTGATTTCTCCCAAGTTCTTGATTTTATGTTAAAATAAATGATAGATCCTTAACTTGATGATAAAAGTGAATTAGAATCACTTACCTCGACGTGGTTGATGAAGAAATAGGTCAAAACCCCTTAAAACTGAGCTTTCATGCTCCACAATTGAAGAAAAATACCAAAACCACAAAATGAGCTCTATTTATAGTTAAGGATCAGCACTCTCAACCCATCAACATTTGGAATACAACTCCAGCCTTGAATCCGCATAACACTGTCATTTCCAATCACAACCACCTTAGTATCACCTTGCTGCATCGTACCTTTCAACACCAATAAGTTAGGATCATCAAACTGGCGAGCTTTGATACACTCTAACAACGATGACCGTGCCACAACAACAACAAGAATCCAGCTAGGCTCGAAAACATCCAATCTCATGAACCGGTTGGCCAAGGTCTAAACATCCGTGGCTAGTGGCCTCTCCACTATTGGTAAATATGCCAAACTGCCCATGCTCTCTGCCTTCCTACTCAATGCATCGGCCACTACATTGACCTTCCCTAGATGGTATAATATGATAATATCATAGTCTTTCAGCAACTTTAACCATCTTCGTTGCCGCAAATTAATGTCCTTCTACTTGAACAGGTACTGGAGACTCCGATGATCAGTATAGACCTCACATGGAACGCTGTACAGATAGTACCTCCAAATCTTCAGTGCCTGAAAAATGGCTGCCAAGTCTAAATCATGCACAACGTAAATTTTTCTCATGAACCTTCAACTTCTGAGATGCATAGGCAATTAACCTACTGTCCTACATCAACACCACGCCAAGCTCAATACGCAATGCATCACAATACATAGTGTAAGATCTTGAACTTGTAGGCAACACCAACACTGGACCATTAGTTAATACAGTCTTGAGCTTCTAAAAGCTCACCTCACACTCATTGGCCATCTGAAAAGAGCAGTCTTTTGGGTCACCTTGGCCAATAGGGTTGAGATAGATTAAAACTCCTCCAAAAACCGGAGATATTGACCCACCAAACCTAAGAAGCTCGAATCTTTATAGATAAAGTAGGTCTAAGCTAGTTGTGAACTGCCTCAATCTTCTTAGTATCCACCTTAATTCCCTCGGAGGTTACAACATGGCCTAAAAAGGCAATTGAGTCCAACCAGAACTCACGCTTCGAAAATATGGCATATAACTGACGATTCCTTAAAGCCTGAAGTATGATCCGAAGATGCTGCTCATGCCTCTTCGGATTGCAGGAATAATCCAAAATATCATCAATGAAGACGATAACGAAGGAATACAGATAAGGCTTGAACACTCGGTTTATCAAATCTGTAAAGGCTGCTGGAGCATTAGTCAAGCTAAATGGCATCACAAAGAACTGGCAGTGACCATACCGAGTTCGAAAAGCTGTCTTAGAGACATCCGATGCCCTAATCTTCACCTGATGGTAGCTAGATCTCAACTAAATCTTGGGAAACACCTTGGCACCGTGAAGCTAGTCAAATAGGTCATCAATCCTTGGCAATGGATACTTGTTCTTGATAGTGACCCTGTTCAATTGCCGATAGTCTATGCATATCCTTATTGATCGGTCCTTCTTCTTCACAAACAATACTGGTACACCATAAGGCGAGACACTAGCTCTAATGAACCCCTTTTTAATAAAGTCCTTAAACCTCTACTTCAAATCTTTCAACTCAACTGGGGCTATACGGTGCGCTGGAATAGAAATATGATGATTCCAGAACCATGTCAATGCAAAAGTAGATATCCCTGTCGAGAGGCATACTCTGCAAATCTATAGGAAACACCTCTGGGAACTCTCTCACCACCGGAACTGAATACATGGAAGGAACTCCTGCACCAGAAACACGGATATAGGCCAAATACGCCAGACACCCCAGCTCGACCATACGTTGAGTCTTCACAGATGAAATGACCATGCTAGTGAAGTAACCAGGAGTCCTTTTCCACTCCAATTGAGGAAACCCAGACATAGCTAAAGTCATAGTCTTAGCATGACAATCCAAGATAGCACGATACAGGGACAATCGGTCCATACCAAGAATAACCTCAAAATACAACATATCCAACAACATAAGATCAACTATGGTATCATAACCATGAAATGTAACAACACATGACCGATACACCCGATCAACTACTATAGAATCTGTAACTGGTGTAGTCACAAAAACAGGAACATCAAGAGAATTACGAGGCATACCTAAATGCACTGCAAAATATAAGGACGCATAAGAATAGGTAGAACCCGGATAAAATAACATGGAAGCATCTCTATGATTGACTGAAATTATACCTGTAATAATTACATTAGATGACTCTGCCTTAGGTCTAGCTAGGAATGCATAAAAATGGGGCTAAGCCCCACCAATCTGACCTCCACCTCTCGGACGGCCTCTCACTGCCTAGACTCCACCTCTAATGGCCTGCCCACCACCTCGAGCTGCATGACCCCCGTCCCTAGCTGGCGAGCTAGGTGTGGAGTAACCAGTGCCGAAACCATGGAACGAGTACCCTTTTGTGGCATATTGCTTTGTGACCTGGGGTAAAATCTCGCAACGTGTCTCGGATCTCCACAGGTATAACAAGCCCGCGGCTGATGTGACTACTGAACCTAGAACTGACCATGTCGACCTAACTAACCACCCCGATAACTCTGAATCAGAGGAGTACTAATCGGAGCTGAAGGTGCGTTGCATGCTAGATACTTGGGATGAGACACATAAGAACCACGACTGCCCAAAGTATCATGTGAAACCTAAAGCACTAACTGAATCGGCCTGATGGGATGCCCTCTACCAAATGAACCCCTGCCTCCAAATGAGGGACCACTGAAACTACCGAAATGACGAGGCCTCTTCTCAGATGCTACCTCTCTACCCTGGCCATAAATACTCTGAGACACGCAGGCGATCACCCTATCGTCCTGCATCAACACCGCGCCAAGCCCAATACGCGATGCATCACAATACACAGTGTATGATCTCGGACCTAAAGGCAACATCAACACTGGTTTTGTAGTCAATGTAGTCTCGAGCTTCTAAAATCTCACCTCACACTCATTGGACTATCTAAAAAGAGCACCCTTCTTTGTCAACTTGGTCAATGGGGCTGAGATAGATGAAAACTCCTCCACGAATCGACGATAATTAACCGCCTAACACAAGAAGCTTTGAATCTCTATTGATGAAGTAGGTCTAGGCCAGTTCTAAACCACCTCAATATACTTAGGATCCACCTTAATGACCTCGAAAGATACAACATGGCTAGAAAAGGCAACTGAGTCTAACTAGAACTCACAGTGCAAAAACTTGGCATATAATAGAGGATTCCTCAAAGTCTAAAGTACGATCTAGTGATGCAGCTAAATGAATCTAGATAAGGCTTGAACACCTGAGTCATGAAACCCATAAAGGTTGCTGGAGCATTAGTCAATCCAATTGACATCACCAAAAACTCGTAGTAACCATACCAAGTCTAAAAAGCTATCTCTGATGCCTTAATATTCAACCGATGATACCCAAACCTCAAGTCAATGTTGGAAAACACCTTGGCACCCTGAAGCTGGTCAAGTAAGTCATCAATCCTCGGAAACAAATACTTGTGCTTTATAGTAACCATGTCCAATTGTCAATAATCTATGCACATCCTCATCGATCCGTCCTTCTTCTTCACAAACAACATCGTTGCAACCCTAAGGCAAGACATTATGCCTAATGAATTCCTTCTAAAGTAAGTCTTGCAACTGCTACTTCAATTCCTTCAACTTAACTGGGGCCATACGGTACGCTGGAATAGAAAAAGGCTGAGAGCTCGAAACCAAGTCAATGCAAAATTTGATATCCCTGTCGGGGTGCATACCCAGCAAATCTGTAGGAAATACCTCTAGGAACTCTTTCAGCATCAGAACTGAATCCATGGAAAGAACCTCCGCACTAGAATCACGGATATAGGCCAAATACACCAGACACCCCTTATCGACGAGAAGTTGAGCCTTCATAAATGAAATGACCCTGCTAGTGGAGTGACCAGGATTTCCTATCCATTTCAATCGAGGCAACCCCGACATAGCTAAAGTCTTAGTCTTTGCATGACAATCCAAGATAGCATGATATATGGACAACCAGTCCATACCTAGAATAACCTCAAAATCTACCATATCCAACAATAGAATATCAACTACAGTATTATAACCATAAAATATGACAACACAAGTTCCTATACACCCGATCAACTACTATAGAATCTTTAATCGGTGTAGACATAGAAATAGGAATATCAAGAGAATCACGCACACTTAAATGCGAAGCGAAATATGAGGGCACATAAGAATAGGTTCTATCCGAAACAAATAACATGGAAGCATCTCTATGACAGACTAAAATAGTACCTATAATAAATACATTAGATGACTCTTCCTCAGGTCCAGTTGGGAATGCATAACAACGGGGCTAAGCCCCACCAATCTGACCTCCACCTCTCAAATGGATTCTCACTACCTGGCCTCCACCTCTACCCACCCCTAGCTAACTGAGCGGGCGGTGTAACAACCGTTGCCATAACTATGGCACGAGTATCTTGCTGTGGCATGGTTCTCTGTGACCTAGGGCAAAACCTCGCAACTTGCCTCGGATCTCCACATGTGTAAAAAGGCCTTGGCTGAGTGACTTCTAACCCTAGAACTGACCCTGTCAACCTCAGTAACCACCCTGATAACTCTGAATCAGAGGTGCACTAACCAAAGTTTAAGGTACGCTGTATACTAGCTACTCGGGATGAGACAAATAAGAACCACGGTTGCTCGAAGTACCGTGTGATACCTGAAGCGCTGACTGAATCGGCCTGATGGGATGGCCTCTACCAAATGAACCTCTTCCTCTAGACGAGGCACCACCGAGACCACCGAAATGACGAGGCTCCTTCTCATATGCCCCCTCTCTACCTTGACCACAAATCCTCTCGACCCCTAGAAATCTCTACAACCCGAGTGAAGGAAATATCATCATCTGTCTCTTTGGCTATCTTTAGACTTATTCCATAAGTAAGGCCATCTATAACTCTCCGCACTCTCTCCCGCTCAATAGGGATCAGGATAGTTCCATGGCGTGATAGATCCACAGACCCGGTTTCAAACTGGGTAACGGTCATGCTACCCCATTTTAGGGGCTCAAACTGACTGTGTAAATCCTCTCTTTGGGTGAAGGGAATGAACTTCTCCATTAATATGTGCGAAAGCTGAGCCACCTTAGAGGAGGTAAGCCTGCTGGTCTGCCCCGAACATACTCCAACCACTATCTCTTGGCGGAGCCATGCATCTGAAATACTACAAAGTCAACTCTTGGACTCCACTATACCAATGTTGCGCAATACCTCACAGCAGCGGTCTGAGAAATCCTGAGGGTCCTTATAAGATGTACCACCAAAACGAATAGGAAACAACTTAGTGAACCTGTCCAACCTCTTCAGCCCCTCGGACGACATCGCAGGTCCCTCCACAGATTGTGTATCAATAGGCTGAACTACTCCAACTGGCGGAACTTCCGGGGTTTAATATCCATGAGCCATCTACTGTGGAGTATGAGTAGGGGGAGTCTGGGCTCCTCCTAGCCTGAGAGACGGTTGGTGCCATAGGGAACATATCGGCCTGGGCCATGCTCTCCATAAGACCGACCAGGCATACTAGGGAATCCTAAAGTACGGGGGTAGCAATGAACTCTTCTAGGATCTGAGCTGGTCCAACTGGCATGGCCGCTACAAGAGCTCCTCCTCCCGCTCGATCTGAGGCTATGTAATAGGTGCTGTTGCATGTGCTCTAGGCCGAGCTATGCCTTTACCTCTGGCTTTGCCCCGGCCTCGGCTTCTACCCCTAGTAGTGACAGCAACATTGGAGCTCCGATTCCTGATAAGCTGCCAATGTTGTACGTATCCTCACCATTTGTGAAAGAATAAGAATATAATGATTCAAGCTCAATGATAAAATAAAGCCGCATGATAGAGAAAGAAAGAAGGTGAAATTTCCTAAAGCATTATAGCCTCTATAATATAAGTACAAACCTCTTCATACCCATCCTCTCTACTAAGCTTGCTGGGGACTCGTGAGACCTAGGCAACCTAGTGCTCTGATACAAGCTTGTCATGACCCAAAATGTCAACTTCGGGGTCGTGATGGCACCTAACGTCCACTCACTAGGCAAGCCATACAACAGATATAACAAAAGGAAAAGCAAAAAATATCTTATAACTGATCATTAATATGACATAAACTACTCCAAGATTTGATGTCTCAAGTGCATGAGCAACTAGATCAAGCTAAATACATCGTCTGAAAGAAATACTGCATTGTCCGAAATAAAAAGGAAACAATACAAGAAATAGAAAAGTGACTCCAAGGCCTGCGAGCGGGATAAAACTCTACCTCGAATCACTATCTGGTATCCTCCAAGTACCTCTCAAAACTCCGGGGGTACCAACGTCAAAATATGCACAAGAAGTGCAAAAGTGTAGTATGAGTACAACCGACCTAATGTATTCAGTAAGTGTCGAGCCTAACCCTGACGATGTAGTGATGAGGCTAAGACAAGACCCCTACTAAAAACCTATGTAGATATAGATATGAAGCAACAAAAATAACGAGTAAAGTGTCAAAAGTACTAATAGGGTGGGGATGTATAAAAGGGCAACAGTTGGAGTAATAAGAAAAGAATCACCAAGTACGACTCTTCTGAAATAAGCAACGAAACCTCAAAGTTAAATTCACAATCCAAGTATTAGGTAAAAGCAATGAAATCAACAAATTGCATGGCATCACCGTTCGTGCTTTTACTCTCACCCTCACCATATGATATAAATAAAGCATGTGCATGGCATCACCCTTCGCGCTTTTGCTCTCATTCTTACATGATAACGATAATAGTAAGAAATTTCAAGCGGGAAGCAAGTTCAACTTCAATAATAATATCAAAATTTGCTCGTCATATGAGAATTATTCCACAATTAGGACCAATAACCAATCAAGAATTTCCATGTTCTCATCACCCAATGTCACAACAATCTCAATATAAGAAATAACATGGAAGCGGGAAATCAAGAAATTAACAATCTATCTAAGCATGGAAAACATATTGCACAAAATAACATGATAAAAGTAAGGCAAATTCCACCCACATGCTTATCCTATGGCCCGCACATATGCACTCGTCACCTTGCATATGCACCGAACACATAATTCACATAGCAAATAGGCTCGTTTCTACCTTATTTCCCTCGCATCAAAGTTAACCAAGACACTTACCTCTTTCCGCAACAAAAATCACAATCAACCACGACACTGCCTTTAAAAAAAGCCTCTAAACAAACCGAATCTAGCCAATTATCAATCAAACAATCCAAAATAAGCTTTAGAAACTACCTATCAATGAAAAATGTTCAATTTTGATCAATTTGGAAAAAGTAAAAAAGTAAACCCCGGGCCTGCTTAGTCAAAATTCAAGATTCGGACCAAATCCTGATTATCCATTCATCCCCGAGCCCGAATATTTGATTTGTTTCGAGATCCGACCTCAATTTGAGGTCTAAATCTCAATTTTATAAAATTTCTAAATTCTACCCATAACCCCTAATTTCTCCCATAAAATTCATAGATTTAATGTTAAAAATTCATGAAAATATATTGAAATTGATTGAAAGCTAGTTAAAGGTTCTTACCAATAAATTTGTGAAGAAAATCTTCTTCAAAAATCGCCTCTAGAGTGTTTAAGGTTGAAATATGGTGTAAAGTGAGTTAAGTCATGACTTTCCCATCTTTTACCTAGCTGTAGACATTGCAATTGGAACCTTATTTGCAATTGCAATGTCCGCAAATGCAAAACACTGATCGCAAATGCGATTACTGCATCAGACACATAGAAATTGCAAATGTAACAAAACCTTCACATTTGCAAAGGCACCCCCTCGAAAATGCGGGCCAAACTTTGCAAATGCGAAGCTGCTCTACATAACACTATATTGCAAATGCAATAATAGAGTCGCAAAAGCAAACATAACACACAAAGCGATCCTTTCTTCGCAAATGCAAAGACCCGCCCCTAGCATGTTCATATTTGCGAGCCTGACATCGCAAATTCAAGTCTTGCAATTGCGATCAGGTTCTCGCGCATGCGAGACCTACAACTTGACACCAACAACTGTTAGGCACCAGTAGTTCCAAATTAGTTCGCCAAGCATCCGAAACTCACCCGAACTCCTCGGGTTCCAAACTGAACATGCACACAAGTGTAATAACATCCTATAAACTTGCTCGCTACTTCAAATCATCAAAACAACATCAAATAATAAGAATCGATCACCAAAACTTTAAATCCAACTTAAAACTCAACTTTTTTGCCAACTTTCACATAATTAGTCGAAATGCGCTCGGGTCACCCCGGATCCCAACCAAATGTGAGTACAAGTCCAAAAATATCATACGAACTAACCAGATTTGTCATAATATTGATCTGAGCTCGTTCACCAAAAAAGTTGACCATGGTCAACTGTAGCCTCATTTTAAGCCAAAAATCTCATTTTCTTCAAACTTTCACATAAAAGCTTTTCAAAAAGCGATGCGGACCACCTGCGCAAATCAATAAACATTAAATGAAGCTAGAAAGGTCTCAAAACAAAGAAATTAAGGCTATTACTTAAAATGACCTATCAAGCCGTCACATTATCCACCTCTGAAAGAAATGTTTGTTCTTGAACAGACATAGAAATATACATAGATTGATTAAAGGTTGTGGGTATCTACTTCGCATATCGAACTCGGACTCCCACGTAACATCCCCAGTCGGTTGACCTCTCCATTGCACTTTCACAGAAGGAAAACTCTAAGATCTTAATTTACGAACCTGTTAACAGAAGGAAAACTCTAAGATCTTAATTTACGAACCTGTTAGTCTAGACTAGCCACCAATACTTCCTCATAGGTCAAATTTTCATCAAGCTACACCGTGCTAAAGTTCAAATCATGTGATCTATCCTCATGGTACTTTCGAAGCATAAAAATGTTAAATACCTGATGTACCTCTGCTAGGCTAGGAGGCAATGCAAGCCTATGCAACCTTCTAATCCTATCCAAGATCTCAAATGGGCCAATAAACCTCGAGCTCAACTTGCCCTTCTTCCCAAACCGCATCACGCCCTTCATAGGTGATACTTGGGGAAGAACCTTCTCACCCGCCATGTAAGCCACATTCAAACCTTCCGCTTCGCATAACTCTTTTGCCTGGATTGTGTTGTATGAAGTCGCACTTGAATCACCTTAACCTTCTCGAAAGCATCACCGACCAAATCAGTGCCCAATAATCTAGCCTAACCGGGCTCAAACCAACCACTCTATGAACGACATCAGCTCCCTATAAGGCCTCGTACAGAACCATCTATATGCTCGATTGATAGCTGTTGTTGTAGGCAAACACCACTAGAGGCAAAAACTAGTCCAACTGACCCCCAAAATTCATAAGGCAGGCCTGTAACATGTCCTTCAATATCTGAATGGTGCGCTCGGACTGTCTGTCCATCTGAGGATGAAACGTGGTGTTACAACCCGTAAATTCGTACGTTAGAATACGCCGTGAGATGTTACATATAAGAGCCTAAGAACCCGAAAAATAGTCCAAAAGTTAAGAAAAAGAGCAAAGGTGTCGCATAGTTGGATATGCGACCGCAAAGCACACATGCGGACTGCAAATGTGACATCCCCGTCGCATAAGGAAGCAGAGTTCTGGGCTGAAATCAACGTCAGGAATGCGACCAGAATGCGATCGCATTGTTGAAAATACGAACCGCGAATCTGGCCCTCCAGCGTCGCATAGTGTGACAGATTTCTGGGTTGAGATTTGCGACCAGAATGCGAACCGCATGTCCTGTTTGCGGCAGATATGCGATCGCAAACCTGAAATTTTCAGACACGTGTGTCACTTATTGACAGACCTATAAAAAGGGGTACAACCCAGTTCTTTCTTCATTTTTCTGAACTTAAACACAGGAAGGAGACCCCCTACGACCCTTTCTCATAATCCCACACCAACTCAACCAATTTCTTCCCTTTCCAAGCTCTAAATTGAAGAAGGAATCAAGAAATTGAAGAACTAAAGAGGAACCCTAGCTGAGTTTCCTCCTTCTGCAAATCCAATTTGAGGGCGAGACTTAGAAATTGAGAAATCAAGGAAAAAGGCTAGATAATCCACATGCAAGACTAAGGAATCGTAGCCATTGCGTAGCTTGAGAACTGGTGCAGTACATACCAGGTATGTAAGACTATACCGTTCTTTCTTTTGTACGACTCCTATTGATTACAATGCAATGAACGAGCCCCAAAAGAATACTCTATTCTTAGAAGTTAGGGTTGCTTATATTGTTTCCCTCTATGGAAGGATTGCTCTTGCTCTTATGATATCAATGTTGTTGGTATTTCTTGAGTCTTATAAGGTTCATGTTAAAGAGATATTCTTAATTACGTGTAAAAAGGGGATAACAATCGTATGTCACTAAAAAGGGTCTGGAACATGTTTTCATAATTGAGCATGCAATATATATATATATGAATAATCTAATTCCAATGACCGAGCCTAATGAAGGCCGGGTATATTATGGCCGAGCCTAATGAGGGCCGGGTATGTTGTGACCAAGCCTAATACAGCCGGGTAAGATATGCTATGATATGATGATGATGATGAGCCCACAGAGGCATATGTTGATGTACAAAGATGATGACGAGCCCACAGAGGCGTACGTAATTGTATGAGCTAACGACTATGTAAACGTATATGGTAATAATAAACGTATATGAAAATGATAAGCCCACAGAGGCATATATATAAGATGATGATAATGATAATATTAGAAAGGTTAGATGTATATGCATAAGCACGACGAGCATGTCATGGTTAGCCGCCCTCAGAGGCGTTCAGATGGTATAGGCTATATGTTTCCTATCCTGACTTACATTATTGCTCTTATGTTATGCTTTCCCGTCTTACATACTCAGTACCTTATTCGTACTGACATCCTTTATTTGTGGTCGCTGCATGTCGTGCTGCAGGTCCTGGTAGATTGATAGACGGAGGTCCCCACCCCAGTAGGTTATCCAGTTCAGCAGATATTGGCAAGATTCATCCTCCGGACTTGCTATAGCATTGGTATGCATTTTGTATAGGCATTGTGGGCATGTCGGGGCCCTATTCCGGCTTAGGTTGTATTTTGTATATTCTCATAGAGGCTCATAGACAAATGTCAGTGTATGCATAGACAAGTGTCGGTTCATGTACGTGTACAGTTAGGTATTGAATTATGCTTAGACAATGGGATGACTTATGTACAGCTGAATTGCCTTGTCGGCAAGCGTATGTATTATGTTGTATAACTTTTGTACAAGGGCCGTGTCGGCTGTGGTATGTTGTATATGTATGCCTATGTCACGATGCAGTGTTTCTGTGGATATATGTGTATAAAACGTGTTGTTATCGGAAGGTCCAAGTTAATTATGGTCATTGTTGTTATGAATATGGGCATTCACCGGCCAGCTAAATAGTAAAGAAAGTAAGATAGCAGATATGAAGGGTACGCCGGCACTCTGAGAGCAGGGTCCGGTGCCATGTCACGGCCCTCCGCTTGGGTCGTGACAGAATTGGTATCAGAGCAGGTCGTGTCCTAGGAATTGTCTATGAGCCGTGTCTAGTAGAGTCTTGATTATGGGTGTGTAGCGTGCCATATTTTATAATCAGGAGGCTACCTGACATTTAGGAGTGTTACCTTCTTTCTAAATCTAGATCGTGCATAGAGCTGAGTTGTAAGTATTCATTTCTAACACTCGCCTTGTTTTCCTACAGCGATGCCTTCGGCTAGGAAGCAAGAAAATAGTAGACGGCTCGATACAAATGCCGGAGAGGGGACCAGTCAGGTGCCCCAAGCTAGAGAAGGCCAAGGTGAGCCTCAAAGTGAGATGCCGTCTCGGACCTCATCTACTCCTCCTTCCCCAGAGAATATTAGAAGCCACCCAGCCTCTCCAGTCCCTTCTTCTGGTATTACAGACCAGGACTTGAGGACTGCAGTACAGTTGTTGACTAGCCTGGTAGCTTCCCAGGCTCAGAGGCAGAATACGGGTGCTACTGAAAGACCGGTTAGTGCGAGGGTTCATGACTTCATCAATTTGGATCCTCCAGTGTTTACCGGGTCTAATCCTAAGGAGGACCCGTAGGCTTTCATTGATCAAATACACCGCACACTGCGGGTTATGCATGCCAGTGACACAGAGGCAGTAGAACTGGCTTCTTATCGACTACGGAACTTAGCAGTGTTCTGGTATGACAGTTGGGAGAGATCCAGGGGCCCGAATGCTCCCCCACTGTGTGGAATGATTTCTCTGAGGCGTTCCTTCGCCACTACTTGCCAGTTGAGGTACGACGAGCTAAGGCTGATAAATTCTTGAACCTTAAACAAGGTAATATGAATGTACGAGAGTACAATATGCAGTTTGACTCTCTGGCAAGGTATGCTCCCCATATGGTGGCCGAGATGAGCGATAGGGTCCATTTGTTCGTGAACGGGCTGGGACCCCACTTAATAAATGAATGCATGATAGCTTCCCTGATAGAGGGCATGGATATCTCCCGTATTCAGGCCTATGCCCAGACCATAGAGGATCGTAAACGCCAGCAAAGGGCAGACATGGAGCAGGATAGAAGCCAGCATAAGAGGACAAGATTTGCAGGGTATTCTGATGACTCCAGAAGTAGTGTAAGGCCCCATTCTTCGAGGAGTTCAGCACCACCTGTATCTAGTGCCCCTCGACAGTTTTAGAGTTTGTGGGCATCAGGCTCGCCCCATCACAGGGTTACTAGTTGGACGCGATCCCCAATGCCTCGTTGTGAGCAGTGCGGCAGGACCCACTTTGGACCGTGCCGCCGAGGTTCGGATATATGCTATTTTGCAGACAGCCTGACCACATGATGCGGGACTGTCCTTACAGAAGGGATGGTGGTATGGTTCAGCAAATTGGATCTGTGGCTGGTTCTTCCTTATCCATTCGACCTCCAGTGCGGGGTCCCCAGTAGCCAACAGGTCGTGGCAGAGGTAGCGGTACAGTACCGAGCTCAAGTGGTGTTCAAAATTGAATATATGCCCTAGCAGGTCGACAGGATCTTGAGTCATCTCCGGATGTTGTCACAGGTATATTATCAGTGCTTTCTCATGATGTATATGCATTGATTGATCCCGGATCCACATTGTCTTATGTTACACCCCTTGTGGCTGATAAGTTTGATGTTGAACCTGAGTTAATAAGTAAACCATTTGCAGTATCTACTCCAATAGGAGATTCCGTGGTTGTCAAGAGAGTGTATAGAGGTTGCGCTGTGACGATTTGTAGTCGTCAAACCTCGACAGATTTATGTGAACTAGAAATGGTTGATTTTGATGTGATAATGGGAATGGATTGGCTGGCATCATACTATGCGAGTGTTAATTGTCATAAGAAGATGGTTAGATTTCAATTTCCTGGTGAACCCATCCTTGAATGGAAGGGAAACATTGCTACGCCGAAAGGTAGGTTTATTTCCTACCTTAAGGAAAGAAAGATGATCTCCAAAGGTTATATCTACCATCTTGTTCGCGTTATGGACGCGGAGGCGAAGTCGCCCGTTCTACAATCAATTCCTGTAGTCAATGAATTTCCGTATGTCTTTCCAGATGAACTCCCTGGTCTTCCTCCTGAAAGGGAGATTGAGTTTGGCATCGATATGTTGCCTGATACTCACCCAATTTCTATCCCTCCATACAGAATGTCCCCAGCAGAATTGCGAGAGTTGAAAGTACAGTTGAAGGACTTGCTGGATAAAGGCTTCATTAGGCCTAGCACTTCACCTTGGGGTGCAACAGTCTTATTCGTACAAAAGAAAGACGGAACATTACGGATGTGTATAGATTATCGTCAGTTGAATAAGGTCACCATAAAGAACAAATATCCACTCCCAAGAATTGATGACCTGTTTGACCAACTCTAGGGAGCCAAATATTTCTCCAAAATTGACCTACGTTCAGGGTATTTTCAGTTGAGAGTCAAGGAGAAAGATATTTCGAAAACAGCCTTCCGGACAAGATATGGGCATTTTGAGTTCCTAGTAATGTCGTTCGGGCTAACCAATGCCCCGGCAGCTTTCATAGATCTCATGAACACTGTATTCAAGCCTTATCTTGATGTGTTCGTGGTAGTATTCATTGATGATATCCTAGTGTATTCCTTATCAGAGGCAGAACATACAGGTCACTTGCGGATAGTCTTGCAGACCCTTCGGGATCACCAGTTATATGCAAAGCTCTCCAAATGTGAGTTTTGGCTGAACTCAGTAGCCTTCTTAGGCCATGTGATATCTGATGAGGGTATTAGTGTCGATACTCAAAAGATCGACGTAGTCAAGAATTGGCCAAGACCTACTACGCCATCAGAAGTCCGTAGCTTCTTGGGGTTAGCAGGATACTACAGGCGGTTTATAGAAGGATTTTCTTCTATATCAGCACCATTAACTAAGCTGACCCAGAAGGCTACCAAATTTCAATGGACAGATGTTTGTGAGCGGAGTTTCCAGGAACTAAAAAATCAATTAACATCCGCTCCAGTTCTTACTCTTCCCGAAGGAACTGAAGGTTATGTGGTGTATTGTGATGCCTCCGGTATAGGTTTGGGATGTGTATTGATGCAGCATGGGAAGGTGATTGCTTATGCTTCGAGACAATTGAAGAAGCATGAAAAGAATTATCCGATCCATGATTTGGAATTGGCTGCAGTAATATATGCTTTGAAGACATGGCGACACTATCTATATGGTGTCCATGTTGACATCTACACGGACCATAAAAGTTTGCAATACATCTTCAGTCAGAAAGAGCTAAATTTGAGACAACGACGTTGGCTCAAGTTGCTAAAAGACTACGACGTTGAAATACTGTATCATCCAGGCAAAGCTAATGTTGTGGAAGACGCCCTCAGTCGTAAGTCAATGGGAAGTTTAGTGCACATTGAAGCAGGTAGACGGAGTTTAACTGAAGAGCTTCGTCAGCTAGCTAACATGAGGATCAGATTGTTAGACTCCAAGGACGGAGGTGTTGTTGTACACAATACATCAGAATCATCTCTTGTAGCCGAGGTGAAGGCACGGCAATACGAAGATCCCACCTTGTTGCGGTTGAGAGAGGGCATTCAGCAAGGTAAAATTTCAGCTTTTGAGATTGTAGGGGATGGAACACTGAGGTGCCAAGGCCGATTATGTGTGCCTAATGTAGCAAGATTGCGAGAGAAGATTATGAGAGAAATTCATCAATCCCGATATTCCATCCATCCTGGTTCAACAAAGATGTACCATGATGTCAAAGAGCAGTATTGGTAGGATAGCATGAAGAAGTCTATTGCAAAATTTGTAGCCCGGTGTCTCAATTGCCAACAGGTAAAGATAGAACATCAGAAACCTAGTGGATTGCTCCAAGATATAGAGATTCCGACCTGGAAATGGGAGGTGATTAACATGGACTTCATTGTTGGATTACCTCGCTCCAGTTGTAAGTTCGACTCCATTTGGGTGATAGTTGATCGACTTACCAAATGTGGTCATTTTCTGCCAGTTAAGACAACTTACACAGCTGAAGATTATGCAAAGCTGTACATCAAGGAAATTGTTAGACTTCATGGGGTACCAATGTCTATTATATCGGACAGAGGAGCCCAATTCACAGCTAACTTTTGGAAGTCTTTTCAGAAAGGTTTGGGTACACAAGTAAATCTCAGCATCACTTTTCATCCGCAAACTGACGGGCAGGCTGAACGTACTATTCAGACACTTGAAGATATGCTAATAGCATGTGTCTTGGATTTTAAGGGGAGTTGGGATGACCATCTTCCACTTATAGAGTTTGCCTACAATAACAGCTACCACTCATGTATTAAGATGGCCCCATATGAGGCACTATATGGGAGAAAATGCAGGTCACCAGTTGGCTGGTTCGAAGTTGGTGAAACTGAGTTGTATGGGCCGGATTTGATCCACCAAGCCATTGAGAAAATGAAAGTAATACAGGGATGATTGAAGACAGCACAAAGTAGGCAAAAGTCCTATTCTGATGTCCGACGTCGTGATCTTTGAAGCTGGTGATTGGGTATTCCTGAGAGTATCGCCAATGAAGGGTGTCCTGCGCTTCGGAAAGAAAGGTAAATTGAGCCCGAGGTACATCGGTCCGTACAAAATCCTTCGACGAATTGGACATGTTGCTTATGAGTTAGAACTACCATCTGAAATGGAATTTGTCCATCCGGTATTCCATGTGTCCATGTTGAGGAAATGTATCAGAGATCCTTCTCGAGTCGTCCCCATCCAAGACATACAGATCACAGAGGATCTAACATACGAAGAAGTACCAGTGGCTATATTAGACCGACAAATCCACAAGCTAAGGATAAAGGATGTAGCTTCTGTCAATGTATTATGGAGGAACAGAAATATGGAGGAAATGACATGGGAAGCAGAAGAAGAGATGAAGTCTAGATATCCGTACCTATTCCAGAATGTAGATAATGATGAAGCCAAAGGAACACAGAGTGCATTGAAAGGAGAAGCGTCCTTACGAGGTAAATAGGAACTTGAGATACTCTTCATTATTACCTTTCACTTAATGCTGATGATGCACTTGTTTCCGTAGATCCTTACATTCGGGGACGAATGTTCCTGGGGGGGGGGGG